>JARGCV010000362.1:0-115000 GCA_034064705.1 Bothrops alternatus | reverse complement strand
ACGGTGCGCAACCGGTACCCTCTGCCTTTGATTCCTGATCTCATGGACCGTCTCCGATCAGCGACCATCTTCACCAAGATAGATCTACGGGGTGCTTACAACCTGGTTCGCATCCGAGAGGGGGACGAGTGGAAAACCGCGTTTGGGACCAGGTATGGTCATTTTGAATATACCGTCATGCCCTTTGGACTCACCAATGCTCCGGCTGTCTTTCAACATTTCATGAATGACATCTTCCGGGATTTATTAGATCAATTTGTGGTGGTTTACCTCGATGACATCCTGATTTACTCCCCGTCACGAGCAACTCATCTTCAGCATCTCCGGCGAGTTTTGCAACGCTTGAGAGAGCATCACCTTTACGCCAAGTTAGAGAAATGTCAATTCTATCAAACCACCATTGAGTTTCTGGGACATGTGATTTCTCCACAAGGCATCGCCATGGATCCTGGCAAGGTTGAGGCCTTGCAAACCTGGCAACCACCATGTAAAGCAAAAGATGTCCAAAGACTTTTGGGATTTGCGAACTATTACAGGATATTCATTCCAAGATTTTCTGCCTTGACTGCGCCCCTTACTCGACTGTTACGGAAAGGCATTAAGTTCCAGTGGGGCGATGCCGAGCAACAGGCGTTTCAGACCCTCAAAAAGGCTTTTGTTCAGGAACCCATTCTCAAGTATCCAGATCCTTGTCGTCCCTTTGTAGTGGAGGCTGACGCCTCAGATGTTGCGGTAGGGGTCGTGCTACTTCAAACACGCCAAGATGGCGGCCCCCTATTCCCGTGTGCTTATTACTCCAGGAAACTGAGTCCCTCCGAACGCCATTATACCATTTGGGAAAAGGAACTATTGGCCATCAAGACTGCTTTTGAGACCTGGAGACACCACCTGGAAGGAGCCCGCTACCAAGTTGAAGTTCGGACTGACCATAAAAACTTGGAATTTTTGCAATCTGCCAGGAAATTGAATCAACGTCAGATCCGTTGGTCTTTGTTCTTCGCTCGATTCAACTTCAAAGTCACCTACATTCCGAAAGGGTACAACAAAAGAGCAGATGCCTTGTCCCGTAAACCTGAGTATCTACAGATCAAGGACCCCTTACCGCTTCGAACCATTCTGCCTATTGAATCGATCGCAGCCGTCCATGATCCGGTAGATCTACGACGACAGATTCGGGAAGCGCAACAACTAGATGACTTTGCGATACGGAAGAGACAAGAGGTGGGTCCCGACTCACCTTGGACCTTGTCCGAGGGACTATTACGCTTCCGCAACCTGTTATATGTTCCAGCAGGCCCACTCCGTGGTCTCATCCTGACTCAATGCCATGATAACCCTGCGGCAGGTCATTTTGGTTTCTTTAAGACTCTCCACTTAGTGTCTCGGACTTTTTGGTGGCCCAGACTTCGCCATGATGTTCAGTCTTATGTGAATTCCTGTGTACGGTGCCGTCAGGCAAAACATGCCACCGGAGCCCCTCCGGGATTATTACAGCCTTTGCCCATGCCGGAGAGACCCTGGGGAGCTATTTCCATGGACTTCTTGACTTGTCTACCTGTTTCTGCCGGCTACACCGTTGTATTTGTAGTGGTGGACATGCTGACCAAGATGGCATATTTCATTCCTTGCCGAAGAATACCGACAGCCAAGGTCACTGCTCAGCTGTTCATTCAACATATCTTCCGGCTACACGGTTTGCCCGACAAAATAGTGTCCGACCGAGGAACCCAGTTCACCTCGGAGTTCTGGAGAGCACTCATGTCTGCGCTTCAAGTCCAAGTTAATCTAGCCTCCACGCATCACCCAGAGACTGATGGGGGTACAGAGAAAGTGATTGGCATCCTGGAGCAGTATTTGCGTTGTTTCATCAACGACCAACAGAACGATTGGTTCAAATATCTCTCCGTGGCCGAATTCGCTTTCAACAACTCTCAGCACACTTCCACTCAGACCACTCCGTTTTTTGCCAACTACGGCTATCATCCCAGATTTTTCCGGCTCACGCTCCTCGATTCTCCAGTTCCAGTTGCAGAGGACTATTTAACCGAACTCCAGTCAGTCCACGAGATGGTTAAGCAGCACTTGACTAAGGCCAAGGAAGACTACAAGAGGGTTGCAGACTGCTCGCGTCGCGACACGCCGCCATTAGCTGTTGGAGATCGGGTTTGGTTCTCCACCAAGTACTTGTTTCCAGGGAGAATTCACCGCAAGCTTGATCAACGTTTCCTGGGTCCTTTTCCTGTGGAGACGGTCATCAATCCGGTGACCTATCGTTTGACTTTGCCTAGGTCTCTTCGTGTACATCCCGTGTTTCATCGCTCCTTGCTTGTTCCTGTCAACCCTGATTCTCCGCTTCGACCTCCTGATCCAGGCCCGACAGCTCGCCGTGCTCAAGTTCCTGTTTCTCGGTTGGAGGTGTCCGGTATCCGAGATTCCCGCTGGCTCAACAACCGCTTCCAATATTTGGTTGATTGGACCGGGGGTGGGCCAGCCGCTGGCTGTTGGGTAGATGCTCAGGATATTGAGGCTCCTGAGTTAATGTGGGATTTTCATACTGCGTTTCCCTCCAAACCACATCCCCTACGACGGACCCCGGAGGAGGGGCCTGCGGGGGGGATAGTGTTGTGGGTGTTTCTAGACCAGCTGGGGACATCTCAGAGGATGACGAAGCAGAACCAGGCCCCTCTGGGTATTTTCCCCTCCCGGCAGCCGAGCTAGACAATGAGGAGCTTTGTATGCATTCTGAGTCAGACTCTCAAAGTGATGAGTCAGATTTGGAACAAGAAGATAGATGGCTTGATCCGAGATTCAGAAGGTTTGATAAGCGAAGGTGTCAGTTAAGTGGGAAAAGGAAGTAGTGGGGGAAATGACGTATCGGAAACTATATTAGAAGGGGAAAGAGAGACTACGCCTTTGTCACGAGCAACGTTAATCAAGGAGTAGCCTGATACCTTGAGCAGCGCGTTTAAACTCAGTTTTCTGGTGTTTTTTGAAATCTACGGAAGAATAATGAGGTCTTGGACAATGTGATTGATAAAGAGTGAGTTAATTGGAAGGTGGGGGGAGAGCATGTTTAATCTAAATGTAAATAAATCAGAATTGGCCGTTCCGGCCAGCAAAATGCCAGCAGCTTGCTTTGAAGTGAATCCTTTTGAAATGTGTTAAATAAAACTCTTAAAGACATATTTATGTGGATTTTACTGAGCTGAGAGGGGCTAGATACAACATATAGTAGGGCTTTTCAACCGGTGGTATGCGTACCACATGTGGTACGTTAACGAGTGGCAAGTGGTACGCAGCCCTGCCTAGCCAAGTGTAGTGGGGGAGGACATCGGCACATCACTTCCGCTGCTTCACTGAAATGACACGGGGTGGAGATGTAAAGCTGGGTATCATCAGCATACTGATGATATCTCACCCCGTGTTGTCGGATGATCTCGCCCAGCGGTTTCATGTAGATATTAAACAGCAGAGGGGAGAGGACCGATCCCTGAGGGACCCCACAAGGGAGGAACCTAGGGGTCGACCTCTGACCCCCTGCCAACACCGACTGCGACCGACCAGTGAGGTAGGAGGTGAACCACTGCAAAACAGTGCCCCCAACCCCTCCAGTCGGTGCAGAAGGATACCATGGTCAATGGTATCGAAAGCCGCTGAGAGGTCAAGTAGCACCAGGATAGTGGATAATCCCTTATCCCGGGCCCGCCAGAGATCATCCGTCAGCACGACCAAAGCAGTTTCCGTGGAGTAGCCAAGCCTGAATCCTGACTGTTGAGGGCCCAGATAATTGGCCTCATCCAAGGACCGTTGGAGCTGGAGTGACACCACCTTCTCAACAACCTTCCCTATAAAGGGAAGATTGGAGACAGGACGGTAGTTGTTTAAGACAGCTGGGTCCAGGGAAGGCTTCTTGAGGAGGGGGCACACAATTGCCTCCTTGCAGGGAGCCGGAAAGGACCCCTCCCTCAAAGAAGCATTGACAATCTCCTGAACCCAGCCCCGTGTCACCTCCCTGCTGGCCGAAACCAGCCAGGAGGGGCATGGGTCCAATAAACAGGTGGCGGAGCTC
The DNA here is from genome assembly GCA_034064705.1 of Bothrops alternatus. NCBI lineage: Eukaryota > Metazoa > Chordata > Lepidosauria > Squamata > Viperidae > Bothrops > Bothrops alternatus. The sequence goes on along the minus strand of JARGCV010000362.1, from coordinate 110,931 downwards.
ACAGCTCCAATGGCCTTGTCGACTTCATCAGGTGCTACCGGGTCAAACTCCTCCCACACAACAAGATCAAGATGAGTCCCTGTCATCTCGACTGAATCATTATCAGCCGATACTGCATTCCAATTGGAGTCAAGGTCCATCCGAATCTGGGCGATTTTATCCGCGAAAAACTTATTAAACTCCTCAGCACTACCCTGCATCAACCCCCCCCCCGATTAAGGAGGGAGCGAGTTACCCTGATGCAATCAAGGCGGAATGATACGCGCATCTTGCCGCCTTGAGCGCCACCTGATAAGTCTTGATATAAGATCTTAAAAGTGTTCGGTCAGATACGGATTTACTTTTCCTCCATCGCTTCTCTAGGCGTCTCTTCTGGCACTTCATCCCCCTGAGTTCCTCAGTAAACTAAGGAGATCTCCTGGGTCTGCTACCACAGAGAGGTCGCAGCGGCGCAATCTGGTCAAGATCCCCCTTCGCAGCCATATTCCAGGCCATAACCAGGGACTCTGCCGAACTGTGAATGAGAGAATCCGGTATTTCCCTAAGCGTCCTCTGAAAACTCTCTGGATCCATCAGACGTCTGGGGCGGAACAAACCTAATCGGTTCCGCCTCCCTGCAGGGGAGGATTGAAGCCTTAAAAACAAGCCGTAGCAGAAAATGATCTGACCATGACATAGTCAAAATATCTAAGCCCCTTAAATTCAGATCATTGCTCAACTGTTCTGAGAGGAATACCATGTCGGGAGTGTGTCCCCTCTCGTGAGTCAGACCCTGAACTACCTGAGTCAGGTTCATGGTTGCCATGGTGGCCATGAACTCCTGCGCCAACCCAGAGGATTCGCCAAGCGATGGAAGATTTAAGTCCCCCAAGACAATAAGCCTGGGGAACTCAACCGCCAGCCCAGCAACCTCCTCAAGTAGCGCAGGCAGGACTGTTGACACGCAGCTGGGAGGCAGGTACGCGAGCAACAAGCCCACCTGAACCCCTAGGTCCAACTTCACAAGGAGCAACTCACAACCCGCAATCTCAGAAACAGCAAGCCTGCGTAGGCTAAAGGTCTTCTTGGCTATAATAGCCACTCCTCCCCCCCTTCCCTGGGGTCGTGGCTGATGCCATACCTGAAACCCGGCTGGACACATCTCAGAGAGAGGAACTCCTCCCTCCGGGCCCAGCCAGGTCTCGGTCACACATGCGAGGTCGGCCTCCTCATCCAGGAGAAGATCATGGATGAGGGGAGCTTTATTTACAACCGACCTGGCATTGAGCAGCAGCAGCCTGAGCCCAGGGTCCGGATTTCCTCCATCACCAGTACTTCGGGCTGACACAAAATCGCCCACTCCTAATTGAAAGATTTATTACATAAGGCCCCTTCTGTGCGTGGCCTTAGGAAAACGTAAATCAGATCAGAAAGAGAAAAAGAAAGCTGAAATGTTAGCAGTGGCATTGGGAGGAATGCGTATTGGACCCAACCAATGTGCCATCTGTAAACAGGAAGGACACTGGCAAAGGGAGTGCCCCCAGAGGAATGGCCAACCTAGGGGACAATCCCACCAGTATGGAAGAGGAAGAGGATTTCGAAGGACTTTCCAGAGAAGCTACAGGAAAAGCTTCCAGGGAAGAGGGCATCCAGCCTATCCCAGTCAGGCAGAAGAAAGAGAAGAAAAGATGATCAGCTTAGCCGACATGGAATGGGAAGACTGAAGAGGACAGGGTTCTAGGGCCCCACCCCCCAGAGCCCATTGTTAAAATACAGGTGGGAGGAGACTGTCCCAATGTTAGTTGACACGGGAGCCACCAGATCTGTCCTAAATAAATCTATTGGCAAGCCACAAAACAAAGAGGATTGCTTTGAAAACACATCCAGACTGCTCCAATTGTTACAAGACTACAGAGCGTCCAAAAAGAAAGCACAATTAGTTCAAAAGACTGTAATGTATTTAGGCTATGAACTATCACAAGGACAAATAACTTTGGGCCCCCAGAGAAAGCATGCTGTGTTACAGATTCCCATTCCCAAAACAAAACAGGAAGTTAGAGCCTTTTTGGGAATTACAGGCTTCTGTAGAATTTGGATTCCTAACTTTGCTCTCACAGCTAAACCATTGTACCAAGTTTTAAAAGGACCAGAAAAAGAACCTCTTTTGTGGCAACAAGAACAAACCCAGGCGATGAAACAACTCCAACAGGCTCTAACCACAGCACCGGCTCTAGGACTACCTGATATATCTAGGTCATTCTCACTTTATGTCGATGTGAGACAGAATGTGGCTTTAGGAGTTCTTACCCAAAAGCAGGGAAATTGGAACCGACCAGTCACTTATCTGTCAAAACAGCTAGATATGGCCTCGCAAGGTTGGCCACAATGTTTAAAAATTCTAGCAGCAGTTATTCTGTTACTGCAGGAGACAAACAAGTTAATCTTTTCAGCTCCAGTAGTTGTTTATACTAGTCATGCCCTGCAGACAATTATTAACAATAAGGAACATTTATGGATCAGCACTCAAAGGATGCATAAGATACAGGCCCTTTTATTAGACAATTCATGCACATGCAGCAATCTACAAAGAAAGGATATTTGGACTCCACAGGCAAGATTATCCAATATGCAACTTTTATTAGAAGACTTATCAAGGCAGCAAAGTTGCCATCTAAAGTTGCAATCATCCATTATCGTGGACATCAAAAAGACTTAAGCCTTATTACCCAGGGCAATAGGAAAGCAGACAAAGAAGCCAAAAGAGCTGCATTGAAAGGCCCCCCTCTCCACTCAGATGTCACTAGGTTCATGTATTTAGACCAGCGGTTCTCAACCTGTGGGTCGCGACCCCATTTGGGGTCGAACGACCATTTCACGGGGGTCGCCAAACGCAGTCCGCCATTTTTTCCCCTTTTCCTTAGCTGTGCTACTCCCTCTTATTCTATTGGCTTTTAAAAGCCAATAGGAATTGTCCAGGCTGTCTCTGCCCTGCTGAGCCCGCCAACAGTCCCAGTCTGCAAACGGGGCTGCAAGTTGTCTGCAGCGAAGGCAAGCGGTCCAGAACTTTCCACCCCTCCCTGCTGAGCAACTACTAAAAATGTAAGTAAAAGAGGGCCAGGGGTGGGAGGTGGGAGGCCGGCGGGTGCAGGGAGGGCAGCTGGCGCGTGTGGGGCCCTACAGGTGCCTTACCTCCCTTGGGTTGGGCCAGCTGGTGGCCCAGCCAATGGTCACCCTACGCTGTCGCTGCTGCTTGCCGCGGCCGCCCAGGAGCGCCTGGGCCTGCCTGCCACCGCCCTGAACGGGCAGCAGCGAAGGTAAGGCTAGCTGGGCAGCGGCAGGCGCAGGGAGAGTTTTTGGCGCGCGTGGGGCCCGGCGGGTTGCTTACCTCACTTGGACTGGGCCAGCTGGTGTCCCAGCCCATGGTTGCCCTGCGCCGTCGCTGCTGCGGCCACCCAGGAGCGCCTCGGCCTGCCTGCCGCCACCTCGAACGGGCGGCGGCCTACGCCTCGGCCGGCACAGGGGGCAGCACCACGCATGCGCGACGCAGGAGGCAGCACTGCGCATGCGCGGAGCTTGACAGATTGGGGGTCGCGACCTAAAAAAGGTTGAGAACCGCTGATTTAGACACCTACTTAGGGAATAATTCGACCAGGATTTTTCCTGTTACCATTAAAAACTAAGCAAATTCTTGGAGTTCCTATCTATGATGAAATTGGCAATATAAGACAAAAAAGGGAACCAAGTGCATACACCCAATGCTCAGGAATCACTTGGCAAAAAAATGAATGGCCACCTTGCCACATCATCCTAGTTTATGGCCCGGCTATTTGGGCTGAGGATGGAATGTATGGCTACCATGCCCCTTTTTATATGCTCAACAGGCTCATTAGGTTACAAGCAGTGGTAGAGTTAATCACTAATGAGACTGTGAAGAGACTAACTGAATTGGCCAAAGAAAATGTGAAATCCAGAACATATATCATGCAAAATAGGTTAGCCTTGGACTACCTGTTGGCCAAAGAAGGAGGGGTATGTAGAAAGTTCAACCTAACAAACCGTTGCATCAAAATAGATGAAAGTGGAAAAGTATTAAAAGGCATAACTGACAAAATGATCAAATTAGCACATGTTCCGGTGCAAACCTGGAAAGGTTTTAATTGAGAAAACGTATTTTCAGGATGGTGGCCAAAGTTACCAGGCCTACAAACCATCATAGTTATAGCAGTCTTGTTAATTCTAGGATATATTTTGATTCCTTGCTTAATCCCCCTGTCTTATAGCAATGATTCGAAGGATCTCAGAAAGTACAGCCCAATTAACTGCAAAACATGAAACAATGTTAGCCTTATGGGAATATAAGATGGTGCCCACTAAAGAACCTGAATCAGAGGTAGAATAATGAAAATTTAAGCTGGAAAACTTCCAAAGGGGGGAATAAAGTAAGAATAAAGTAAGAATAATGAAGAATTTATTCTAAATGTAGAATAATGATAATGAAAAATCACTAAAGCAAAATGATGTGTCTGCACAATTACTGGAATAAAGCTGTGTTAGCAAATACATGACTAACCCAAAAGCACATTGCATTCAGAAACAATGTATCAAATACTCTCTTCATTGTATGCCTGTGAGAAACTAACCTGATGAAATACAATGTAGATTTCTATGTGTGCTTCTTTGTTCCTGAGAAAGGAAAGCTATAAAACTGTAGTTTGGACCCCCCCTCGGGGTTCAGAATTGCTTGTTCTTACTGCTTCTGAACCTTGCGCAAATAAACCTCTCTGCACCCTTTGGAATTCGTAAAAGTTCTTTCGTTTTCCACAAGACCACCACAGCTTTTCAAGGAGGACTCAGGCTTCCGTCCTTCTGAGGCCAGTAAAACGAGGACCCAGATTGTTGGGGGCAAAATAATGACATTGTAAATTACTCAGAGAGGGCTGTGAAGCACTGTGAAGCGCTATATAAGTCTAAGTACAATTGCTATCAAGTCTGCCCTTTCAAGATTTTTGTTTTCTATTTATATTAATTTTAAAAATTTTATTGTTAGTTTTTGTCAGATCGACATGTGCTTATCCCAAGCATGTTTAAATTAAGTTACTTATGATCGACCTACAACCTCTGCTGGAAGCTGGTTCCAAGCTTCCACTATTCTTTCTGTGAAGAATATGTATTTTGAACTTTCCTCCTGTCAGTTTACATCTTAAGAAGACAGAACTCTTGGAATATCTCTTCCAACAGGCATCTTTATTAAGAGAAAATGATTGCAGGCATTGTAGACAGGATCTGAGGGATCAACCCCTACCATTCAATGTTTTAAGTGTTCCCAAGCAGCCACCACCCCACAATCCTTCCAGGCGACGATCACTCATCCTCTCTTTTCCCAGATCCCAGGCGTTACATTGTTCCACCCCTTTTCCCTCACTGCCAGCAAAAGGGAGACTTCAGAGAGAGTAGATGAAAGGCGATGGCCATATTGTTATGGTCAGTCCTCTTGATGAGAATCAACATTTAGTCCTTTGTAGTTTAAATGAAGGAAGTGAGAGTAATAAAACCCTCTTGCTTCCTCCTCCCCGTTCCTAGTATGACAGAATCCACAGAGAGTAAAAAATGGGTTTTTTTCCAGAGTAGGTAGCTAGAAATTAAATATAATTGGATTCTGACATCCTGCCCCCCCTAAAAAAATAAGAGAGATCCACCTGAAAAGAAAACAAAACAGGTATAAAAGTTAGTCTGGCTTGTTATGATACTCTGTATGAAACTTCTTTAATAACTTCGGGGCTCTGACATGACATTTATGGACCCACACATTTTGTGAGGCGGGGAGGTGTTTCCATGCTACTAGGTATTGAATTGCCCCATGATATCTCCTAAAATCTAGGATTTCCTTTATCTCAAAGTGTTCTCCTTCCACCATGATTTGGGGGGGGGGTTGGCCATAACGGTGACTGATGTTCTCTTTTCAGCAAACTGCAATGAAAAATTGGGTTTATTTGCCTAATATTTTTGGGTAATTCTAATTCTACTGTTACTGGGTTCATGATTCTCTTAATTGGAAAAGGCCTATATATTTTGGTCCAAGTTTTTTACAGGGTTGTAGGGATTTTAGGTATTTTGTAGATAAGTACACCATTTCTCCGATAATGAATGGTGTAGGCACAACCCTTTTTTATCGGCTTGTGCTTTGTATGCATGCCTAGCTTCATCTAGTGCTTTTCTAACTATTGGCCAGGTGTTTTGTAATTGTTCCATCCATTCTTTCAGTGATGGGATCGCCGGTTCATTTGGGGTTAATTCTGGCATGAAACTTTGACCGGTAGCTATTTGAAAAGGAGTGTAACCTGTGCTGGAGTGGACTGCATTATTGTAAGCAACTTCTGCGAAAGGGAGTAAGTTCGTCCAATCGGACTGTTGGAAATTAAGAAAGCATCTTAAATATTGCTCAAGTACTGAGTTCAATTTTTCCGATTGACCATTCCCCTGCGAGTGATGGGTAGATGTCAGTCCCTGAGTGGTCCCTAAGAGGGATAAAAATTCTTTCCAAAATGCAGACGTAAATTGCACTAATCAGATATGATGCGTTGGGGTGCCCCATGCAATCTGTAAATATGCTGCACAAAGGTTTTCGCTAAGACTTTTGCAGTGGGAATCTTTTGGCAAGGGATAAAGTGCACCTGTTTGGAAAACAAGTCTGTGACTGTCCAGACGACAGTATTCCCATTGCTTTCTGGTAATTCCACTATAAAATCCATGGCTAGTTCCCTCCAGGGGGCTGAGGGATTTGCCACTGTTTTTAACAGTCCAGGCAACTTCCCTTGCAACCTGTTGGCAGTTGCACCCTTTGGGCAGCTGGCCACGTAACTTTCTCTGTCCCTTTTCATGAATGGCCACCAAAATTGCCGTTTAATTAAGTGTAATGTTTTTACAAATCCAAAATGCCCTGCTGATTTTGTGTCATGGCAAAGCTGCATGAATGTGACTCTTTGGGTTGTTGGTATATATAACCTTTCTCCCACCCAAGGCAGCCCGTCTTTCATTGTGCACACATTATGATTTTTCTGGAACCATTCATCTGTTACCAAACTTTTCTGGAATTCAATTCCTGTTTGGCTACCCAGCTGTGGTTTTAATTTAGCTTGGGCTCTGGTGGTTACTGGCACTGCCAGTTGTGATTCTACCATCATCGGTTTAGAGCCGGTAGCTTGCGTGCTGTTATATTGCGTGCTGCATCTGCCAGGAAGTTCTTTCCCGCCAGCAAATGCTTCAGCATAAAGTGGAATTAGTGAAAATGCTGGGACCGGCGGGCTTGCTTGGGGTTGAGGTTCCTGGGTGTTTTCAAGGCTTCCCAATTTTTGTGGTCTATCCACACTTGGAAAGAGATTTTATTGCCTTCAAGAAACTGGTGCTACGTGAGTAATGACCAATGTATCCCATATGCCTCTTTCTCCCACAGGCCAGCGCTGTTCCGTTTTGATGTTTCTGGGATGTATACCCACAGGGTTGCAATACCCCTTCATTGTTTTCTTGTAATAGTGCAGCTCCCACTGCCACATCACTTGCATCCACCTGTATTACGAAGGGCTTATCCATGTTTGGGTGCCTCAGTATTGGTTTGGCAGAAAAAAGTCTCTTTAATCTCTCAAACGCTGCTTGGCACTCCATTGTCCATGTTAGTGGCTGGCTAGGTTTTACTGAGGATGCTCCCTTCATTTTTAGTAAGTTTGTGAGGGGCAGGGCTATCTGGGCAAATGAGGGGATGAATTGGCGGTAAAAGTTTGCGACACCCAGGAAACTTTGCAGTTGCTTTCTTGTGTGTGGGGATGCCCATTCTAATACTGCTCTGGCCTTCTCTGGGTCCATTTCAATGCCCTGTGGGGATATGCGATAACCTAGGTAGTCTATCCTTTCCTGGTGGAATTCGCATTTCAAGAGTTTGGCACATAGGTGGGCCACTCGCAGTTTCTTTAAAACCGCTCTGACTGAATCTTTCCATTTCCTCCTTTTCCTTTGGGCTCATGGAGTATAGCCTGGGCTTTCGGAGTTTTGCCCCAGGCTTGAATTCAATGGAACAGACCGTGGGTCAGTGGGGGGGGGGAGCTCATCTGCCCTCTCCTTGCTGAACACTTCAGCAAGATCTCGGTATTCCTCTGGTATTTCTGGTTTTAAGTCCATAGGATCCCCGTTCGGGAAATTGATTTTTGCCATCCTCCAATTCACCCAGTGGTTCAATTTCTTTAACCATTCCATCCCTAGGATCATCGGGCATTCCATGCCTGGGGTCACTACAAACATTATGTCTTCCTCATGTTTGCCCAGAGAGAGGTGGATTGATAAAGTGGCTAGGGTAGCTGGAACCCCCCCCACTATGGACCTATCTAACTGGGCAAATGAGATTGGCTGTTCCAGTCTCCTTGACGGAATGCCCAGGTTTCCCACTAGCATTGAGCTAATGAGGCAGCGGGTGCAGCCAGAGTCTATTAAGACTTTCACCTTCACAGCTTTGGGCATGGGGGAATTAATATAGTCACTGTCTTGAGGATGGGTGCGATGGGTCCACTTACCAGGGGTTCACCCTCCGAGCTGTCTGAGGCATCCACTGCTCCCTGCAGTGTAGGCTGGAGTTTTTTCCCCACGATGGGCAGAAGGTAGGGGATTCCACAGCCTCCATCACTCTCATGGCAGGTTCTTTTGGCTTAGTTGGAGACTTCCCGGATTTGCTGGCTGGTGATCTCTCTGGGTTGTGCTGGGGGGCTTTCGATAGCCGATGGTTTCACTGGTTCATGTATCAACTCAGGCGGCGAGCGGCTCCATTGCTTTCCTTGGCGGTGCCTCTTCAGTAGGTTGATCTCTGCTTCCTCTGCCAGGACGTACTATTCGTCAAGTTGGTGTGGGTCCCCTCGGGGCAGGCAAGAGTCATATAGGTCGTAGTTTAGTCCATCTTTGAAATGGCTAAGGAGGATGTCTTCTGGCCAGTTCAGTTTGCTGGCAATGACCCAGAATTCTTGCGTATATTCAGCCACTGGGCTTTTGCGTTGCCTCATTGTTTTTATCCTTTTGCGGGCTTTGCGATCAGCCAGGGGGTCCTCAAATTGCCTTTTTAGAGAGGACATGAAACGGTTGAAGTCGTTGAGTTCTGGGGCATTGGAGTTGTGCAAGTTCACCACCCAATTTGCGGCCGGCCCATCCAGAACAGATTGCACGATCCGGATACGGGCTTTGTTGCTGGGGATCTGCCGCCCGTATTCCTCCATTTACCTGAGGACTTGGGTTAGGAAAAACCCCAAGTGTGTCAGCTCCCCCTTGAATCTCACATCCAGCGGTGGGAGTCTTTGAATGGATCGGTGTCTTCGTTGTCAGTGGTATTGTCTTCCATCCAGATCGCCATCTGTGGGTTGGTGTGGGTCCCCTCGGGGCAGGCAAGAGTCATATAGGTCGTAGTTTAGTCCATCTTTGAAATGGCTAAGGAGGATGTCTTCTGGCCAGTTCAGTTTGCTGGCAATGACCCAGAATTCTTGCGTATATTCAGCCACTGGGCTTTTGCGTTGCCTCATTGTTTTTATCCTTTTGCGGGCTTTGCGATCAGCCAGGGGGTCCTCAAATTGCCTTTTTAGAGAGGACATGAAACGGTTGAAGTCGTTGAGTTCTGGGGCATTGGAGTTGTGCAAGTTCACCACCCAATTTGCGGCCGGCCCATCCAGAACAGATTGCACGATCCGGATACGGGCTTTGTTGCTGGGGATCTGCCGCCCGTATTCCTCCATTTACCTGAGGACTTGGGTTAGGAAAAACCCCAAGTGTGTCAGCTCCCCCTTGAATCTCACATCCAGCGGTGGGAGTCTTTAAATGGATCGGTGTCTTCGTTGTCAGTGGTATTGTCTTCCATCCAGATCGCCATCTGTGGGTCGGTGGGGAGTGGGGACTACTGGATCAGCGGACGTCCCCGGGGCAGAATTCTCTTCTAGGGAGCTGAGGGTTCTCTTCATCAGGTCGATAGCTTTGTCTAGGATCCAGGTTGAGTGCGGTGCCCAGCTCCCTTCCTCTTTGCTTGTGTACAAGGATTTCCCCATCTCCTGCTTCCATTCTGGTTGGTTCCCCCCCCCCGTCTCAGGGTCACCTTTCTTGATTTTTCCCACTCGCCTTTCTTTCCAACGCCCATTCACCACTGAGGTTTGTGGTTATGTGTCTCCACCACCTCTTCTCCTGAGGAATCTAACCTCTGATCCCGACATCTGGCAGGTTTTCAGTTGGGGCAGTGGCTCCCTCTCCGGGGGGGGGGTTTCTCCCTTCCCTGTTCCGTCGTCTGATATGGTAATTTTTGCAAAATCCCCCAGCAAGTTTCTTTCAGGTGGACTAATTTTGCAGATCCTGTCTAATGTAAGGACCCACCCCACTTTGCATCTTAAGAAGACAGAACTCTTGGAATATCTCTTCCAACAGGCATCTTTATTAAGGGAAGATTGTTGCAGGTGTTCTAGACAGGATCGGAGGGATCAACCCCTACCATTCAATGTTTTAAGTGTTCCCAAGCAGCCACCACCCCACAGTCCTTCCGGGCGACGATCACTCATCCACTCTTTTCCCAGATCCCAGGCATTACATTGTTCCACCCCTTTTTCCTCACTGCCGGCAAAAGGGAGACTTCAGAGAGAGAGTAGATGAAAGGCGATGGCCATATTGTTATGGTCAGTCCTCTTGATGAGAATCAACATCCAGTCCTTTGTAGTTTAAGTGAAGGAAGTGAGTCATAAAACCCCCCTTGCTTCCTCCTCCCCTTTCGTAGTATGACAGAATCCACAGAGAGTAAGAAATGGGTTTTTTTTCCAGAGTAGGTAGCTAGAAATGAAATATAATTGGATTCTGACAGCTTTGCTTAATATTGAAAATGCTGCCTTCTAGAACATGGGTCCCCAACCCCCGGGCCATGGCTGGAAAGGTTGGGGAAGTCTGTTCTAGAACCTTATTCACACCCTTAATATATTTAAAGGTTTAAATCATGTCCTCTCTCTCTTTCCCTTCTGTCTTCCAAACTACACGTATTCAGTTCCTCCAATCTCTCTGGATGTTTTATCCCTCGAAGCTTGCATTTTTGTTGCCCATCTCTGGACCCGCTCAGTCTTATATATTTTTTAAAGTGGGGTCTCCAGAACTGAACACAGTGTTCCAAATGGGGTCTGACTAAAGCTCTTTTAGGACCTCTGTTTCCTGCTAGTGATCCTTCTAGTGGTGCATCCCAGAATTTTGTTTGCCTTCACAGCTACCTGGCCACACTGTTTGCTCATTTTGCAATCATCTGCTATGAACACAACTACATCTTTTTCTTCTGCTGTTCAACACTGGACCCCCAATACTGTACCCTGCCAGAGAATTCTTTCCCCCCAAGTGCATGATCTTACATTTAAAAACCCTGAACTGCAGTCTGTATTTTGACCAATTTTCCAACCATGCCAAATCATTTTCCATGTTACGAATATCCCCAAGAACATCAACTCTATTACACATTTTTGTGTCATCAGCAAAAAGACAAATCTTACCTAGCAACCTTTCTATTATATCACTTAAATGCTGAACAGAAGGGGACCTAGAATTGAGCTTGGGAGGAGGCTGCTTGTGACAGATCTCAGACAGTGGCCCATTAGCAATCATACCCTGGGCTCTATCCTTGAGCCAATTCTCTACCCACTGAACCACACAGTGGTTAAGCCATAGTCTATAAAACTTTTCATGAGTTTGTTACGTGCAACTGTATTAAACGCTTTGCTAAAATCCAGATAGGCTGTCCACAGCACAGTTTATAAATATATTATATTTATAATATAAAAATATAAACCTTTTTAAATCCAGCATTATAAAGCTTCTAAAATATTCCCATAGTATTTCAATATTTGTTATGTCAGACTGGAAATTTTTATTAAAATATAATCAGGAGAAGTAACAGGTGTTGCTTAAAAGAGACTCATGTGCAGTCAGAATAGAAAAATCAGGAAGGACATTTTGTTAACTTAAGCACGTCAGAGTAACTGTCATATGGACAGGCAACAGTGGAAGAAACATACTTCTAAAACAAGCCATTGAGTTCCTAGATCATACTGATTTGCTTAACCAATGTTTACTAAAGAAATGAGCTGAGATCATACAACAAGCTACACCAAAACCAAATGCACCACATTGTGGCTTAGTTATTCTCCCCCCCCCTTCCCCAAATATCACAAAGAAAAAATGACTGCTAGGCACACGGACAGAGAAAAAAGGGAAAAGAAAAAGTTGTTTGGGCATGGGAAAAAGAAGCTTCAGACAGCTGCCACAATTTGTCTTTACTGGACCCCGAGAGGTAGAGACTGGGGAAAGAAGGGACCCCCTGGTTTGCCCAGCTGGTCCAGGGAGGGCTGCAGGCCTCAAGCAGGAGACCAGTCCTTCACAGCGTCAGTCTAGTGGCCGATGGTCCTCTGCAGAGGTTACCAGGCTGGAGCTGTGTTGGCTAAACGCCTCATGCGCCTGCAGAGAAGAAAACAAGACTCGTCAGCAGCAGATTCTTGGCACAATTTCAGCTTAAACTGGGAAACAGGCTGGAAGAGAAGACAGGAATAACTCCTGTGCATGGAGAATGAACCATCATTCCCATTTCGGTACATGGAATTCAGCACAATCCATGGCACAAGAACATTTCTTAAGAAAAGCTCCCTGCAAACCACAGGGGCACAATTAGCCAGGGTTCCTCAAAATGGTTATTACTGGCCCCAAAGGATCAATGGGACAATCCATTGTTGTTGTTGTTATTAGAACTATTAATTAAAGTATATTTATTACATTATTTTCATACATTGTTTGGTGATCCATGAACCATCCAAAACTTTATCTGAAGACTCTGGGAACCTTTCTCTTAACCGTTCTTCTGATCATCAGAACTAGCTAATTCTAATTTTAAAATCTATGAAACAACTGGGAAGACAGAAAGTTTTTCACTTGTATTTGTTAATTTTATTTGCCATTTATCTCGCTGTGGGGCTACTTTAGGTGAAATACATTTGACCTCATGCAGAAAAAATAAATAATTCCACAAGGCAGGCAGTACCTTGTATTCCGGTCTTGGTCTCGGATCTTCTTCTCCATCTCTGCATCCGTGAGGGTTTCAAGCAGAGGGCACCACTGGCCAGCATCGCCAGTGTTACGAATGGCAATCTCCACAGTTGGCAGGGGGTTCTCACTAACAGGATGACATGAGAGAGAAGAATCAGGGATAATCAAATCCTGAGCTCCAAACCTTGGAGTATGGGGTCACATCCTTTTATTCTCACTCACATCCTATATGGACTGCCACATCCAGAGGAATTGGATCTGAAGTTAAGCAGACAAGTTGGCTTCAGATTGTGAAAGACACTTGGACTCCCAGGTGCAAGGAAGCAGAGATGCTGCATTACTCGAAGTGGACGCTTCTTGCATTGCGAGACTCCCCCCTCTCGCAATTATGGCCCTCTGTTCTATCAAGGGCCCATCTCGAGGATGGACTTTGGAGTCCTGAGAGATGGCATGCATCAAAAAAGGGGCTTTGGGGTTTTTTAAATAGGTACTTAGTCAAAGTTTTAAGGGTGGGGAGGGGTGGGGAAGGGGTGTTTAGGGCAGGGGAAGAAATTGTCAGAAGGGAACAAGACAGGCCAGGCGACGGAAGGGGACGGAGTCCTGAGGGTGCGGACGGGGGGCTGATTAAGACTAACTCAGTTCCAATAAGTACCGTTAGCGGGAGGGGCAGGTATGGTGGGAGCAGGGGGCCGTATCATAATAAGGGAGCGCGCACCCGCTGCTTACGAGCGGTCGTGCGCTCCGACCCCCAAGGCTCAACCTGTTCTCGGGGTTGTTCAGAACCACAGGGCCCTGGCTGTAGGCTGATGCTGTGCAATGCCAGGTCTGTGGTAAATAAGGCCCCCCTCATTCAAGATTTAATCTCAGAGGGGGGAGCAGACCTGGCGGGTATAACGGAGACCTGGTTGGGACCAGAGGGCGGTGTCCCTCTGGTGGAAATGTGCCCACCGGGTTTCCTTGCATTCCACCAGCCGAGAGCTCAAGGCAGGGGTGGGGGAGTGGCGGTCGTGATCAGGGAAGGTTTCAGGCCGAGGGAGGTCACTGTTCCTCAGACGGCAGGCTGTGAATCCCTTCTGGTGAAGTGGGACCTAGGGGGTCCGAGGGCGGTGTTGATTACGTACCTGGCGCCCTGCCACGTATCAACCTCCCTGCCCGAGCTCCTGAGCGTTGTCGCCGCGGTGGTGGTTGAAGTCCCCAGGCTAATAGTCATGGGTGACTTCAACCTGCCGTCCGGGGGCGGGGCGTCCGGGGAGGCTCGGGAGTTCATGGCTTCCATGACAGCCATGGACCTGACCCAGGTAATTCAAGGCCCCACACACACAGGGGGGAACACGCTTGACCTGGTTTTTGTCTCTGGACAGTGGCTGAGTGGTCAGAGTGTAGGGGATATAGTCATTGAACCCCTGTCATGGTCTGATCACTCTCTCCTATGCTTGGACTTTCGGACCGTTGCACCCCACCGCAGGGTGGCGGAACCGGTGAGATGGTACCGCCCCAGGCGGCTGATGGAACCCGAGCGGTTCCAGGCAGAGCTTGGGCCAATTCCTGAGGTTCTGACACACGACTCGGTTGGAGAGCTGGTGGCGGCCTGGGACAGGGCGGCTGCCGGTGCCCTGGATCGAGTTGTGCCTTTGCGGCCTCTGATTCGGCGTGGGTCTCGACCGGCCCCGTGGTATAACGAGGGGTTGAGAGAGATGAAACGCCGAAAAAGACGCCTAGAGAGCAGTTGGAGATCGAGCCGTGCCGAATCTGACCGAACATTGGTAAGAGACCATATTAGGTCCTACCTAATGGCGATAAGAGCAGAGAAGTGTTCCTACCTCACTGCTCTTATTGCGTCATCAGATAACCGCCCAGCCTCCTTGTTTAGGGTGACCCGCTCCCTCCTTCATCAGGAGGTGAGGGGAGACCCCTTAGAGGGTAGAGCTGAGGATTTCGGAAAATATCTGTATGATAAAATCGCTCAGATACGGGAAGGCTTCGACTTCAACTGGGTATGTCCAATGGGAGAGGCGGAGGCTGGTCTTGAGACTGTTACCTGGGTTGAGTTTGACCCCGTGACCCCCGAGGACGTGGACAGGTTGCTGGGGGGACTTAGGGCGACCACATGTTTACTGGACCCGTGCCCCTCCTGGTTGGTGCTGGCCTCCCGGGAGGTGGTACGAGGCTGGTTCCGAGCAATTATCAACGCTTCCTTGAGTGAGGGTGTCTTTCCCGCTGCCTTGAAAGAGGCAGTGGTGAGACCCCTCCTCAAGAAGCCTGCCCTGGATCCAGCTGTTTTATCAAACTACCGTCCCGTCTCCAACCTTCGCTTTCTTGCGAAGGTTGTTGAGAGTGTGGTTGCCCGACAGTTCCCGCAGCACCTGGAGGAATCGTCATATCTCGATCCGTTCCAGTCGGGCTTCAGGCCTGGCTACAGCACGGAAACAGCATTGGTCGCGTTGGTGGATGATCTCTGGCGGGCCCAAGACAGGGGTTGCTCCTCTGTTCTGGTGCTATTGGACCTCTCGGCGGCTTTTGATACCATCGATCATGGTATCATGCTGCAACGGTTGGAGGGGCTGGGCATAGGAGGCACTGTCTTGCAGTGGTTCTCCTCCTTCCTCTCTGGCCGGATGCAGTCTGTGTTGACAGGGGGCCAGAGGTCGACCCCGAGACCCCTCGTATGTGGGGTACCTCAGGGGTCGGTCCTCTCGCCTCTACTGTTCAACATTTATGTAAAGCCGCTGGGTGAGATCATCCGTGGTTTTGGCGTGGAGTACCACCAGTACGCTGATGATACCCAGCTGTACATTTCCACGCCAAACCACCCCAACGATGCCCTTGCCGTGCTGACCCAGTGCCTGGAGGCCGTGCGGGTATGGATGGGGAGAAACGGACTCAAGCTCAACCCCTCCAAGACCGAGTGGCTGTGGTTACCGTCGTCCCGGTACAGCCAGCTGATTCCATCGCTGTGTATTGGGGGCGAAACAGTGGCTCCCACAGGAAGGGTTCGCAACTTGGGAATCCTCCTGGACTCACGGCTGTCCTTAGAGGACCATCTGACGGCCATGGCCGGGAGGATGTTCCACCAGGTTCGCCTGGTGCGCCAGTTGCGTCCCTTCCTAGACCGGGACTCGCTATGCACAGTCACTCATGCCCTCGTGACCTCCAGGCTGGACTACTGTAATGCTCTCTACATGGGGCTCCCCTTGAGGTGCATCCGGAAGCTCCAACTTGCCCAGAATGCGGCCGCGCGGGTAGTGATGGGAGCGTCGTGGCGCTCCCACGTAACACCGCTCCTGCGTGAGTTGCACTGGTTGCCGGTGGTCTTTCGGGTGCGGTTCAAGGTGTTAGTGACCACTTTTAAAGCGCTCCATGGCATCGGACCCAGATACTTACAGGACCGTCTACTGCCAGCAAATACCTCCCGCCGTCCGGTACGCTCCCACAGAGAGGGCCTCCTCAGGGAGCCGTCGGCCAGACAGTGCCGGCTGGCGACCCCCAGGGGGAGAGCCTTCTCTGTGGGAGCTCCCACGTTATGGAACGAGCTCCCCCCCGAACTCCGTATAATAACAGATTTACGCACCTTCCGTCGGGAACTAAAAACATTCCTTTTCCGACAGGCCGGCCTGGCATAGAAGCTTCGGTTCCAATAGGGTCAAAATGTTTTAAGGGGACTGAGTATTTTTTAAATTTTGTATGTTTTGGGTTTTAGGATTTTGGCCAAATGATTTAATTTATTTTTAATTATTTTAAATTTTGTATATTTATATGTTTTTTAAATTTTAGGCTGTACACCGCCCCGAGTCCTTCGGGAGAGGGGCGGTATAGAAATTTAATAAAATAAAATAAATAAATAAATTTGCTTCTGCAATTGATGAACTTATTAACTAGAGGTAACTTTGGATCATAACCAAAAGGAAGAAAGATGTATTTGTCTGGACAATGTGTTACCAGTTAATAGTTAAGATCTGGTATGTTTATGTAGCTATAGATTGAAATTTTAAAAAAGTTTTTTTCCAGAAATATCATATTTTATAATATATTGTTATTATATTCATGTAGGAATTTTCAATGGGAGGTAAAGTAATCCAGAACTAAAATTAGGTTGTTCCTGGGATCCCACAATCCTATATGTTTATTATGGAATAAACACCTAGTTTCATTATTTGAAAATAGTTGAAGACTGCAAGGAAAAATAAGGTAACAGTTGCATTACCCAAGAAGCAGATATTTTAGCAGATATATTTATAAAAAGCAGGATATTAAAATGTGATCCCACCATACTATACACATTTCTGAATGGAATGGAATAGAAAGACAAATTAGTAAATAGGTGTAGAATGTATCAGGTATGAAAACTGAGGAAAAATCAGGTGATAATCCTAAAATAAGACCATACCAAAAGAAGATGTCAAAAGTACACATTCCTAAAACAAATGGGTATTTCAATTAATTTTATCATTTATGGCACAAGCTTCAATCCTAATTTTACATGGTTCTTCTACAGGCATCATACCCCAAAATATCACCCCACACCCCATGGAAAGGTTGCCCTAGATAGAAAATACTTTCACAATGCCACTCAGTGCAAACCTTTTAAATGTTTATTTTAAGTATGTAAAGCCATCACAATATATCAAAGACATATATTTTAAAAAGGTTCTGGTTGAATTACTTTTCTCACAGAAATTTGAAAAAGTATGCAGGTAAAAAAAATAAGACTAGCCTCCTATAATGTATGAAACTTTCTAACTTACATTACTTAGAGACAGAAAAGCATTTTTGCATAGTACAATATAGTGGTCTGCAAGAATTAACTAAATCCATAGGAAAATTCCAAATTCCTTGCATTTGATAATTATCAAGTAATTTAAAGAATATCCCTAAAAATAAAATTATATACCTACCAGTTTGTCATGGCTGATATTGCATGAGCAGCTGTAGTCATAACATCCCATAGATTCTATTAACATATTTACAGAAATAGGTTTCCTTCCACTTTTACAATAACATGCAAGTGATAGAATTCCAAATAAGACAGTACCTTTTGTTGACTATTGTATAAATTCACAAAATAGCTTTTCAAGAGAAATGTGGGAATAAATAGTGGAGGCAATTTTGCCCCGATTACATGCAAAAGAAGGAATCTTCAGAAAATACAACAGCGCAAGTTAGAAAGCACCCCTGGATTTCCTTGATTTGTTACATATTGAAAATAAGAAAAAAAGAAAAGAAAAAACCCAAGGGAAGTGTAATTGCATCCAGTATACGGGAAAGAAAAGAAAAATAACATGAAGGTGAATTTTGTTGTTGTTGTTGTAGTTAGTTGTGAAGTTGTGTCCGACCCCATGGACAACGTTCCTCCAGGCCTTCCTGTACTCTACCATCTTCTGGAGTCCATTTAAGCTCACCCTACTGCTTTAGTGACTCCATCCAGCCACCTCATTCTCTGTCATCCCCTTCTTCTATTGCCCTCCATCTTTCCCAGCATTAGGTTCTTCTCCAGTGAGTTCTTCCTTCTCATTAGGTGGCCAAAGTACTTGAGTGTCAACTTCAGTATCTAGCCTTCTAAAGAGCAGTCAGTGTTGATCTCCTCTAGGACTGACTGATTTGATCGCCTTGCAGTCCAGGGGACTCACAGGAGTCTTCTCCAGCACCATAGTTCAAAGGTCTCAATTCTTTTGTGCTCAGTCTTTCTTATGGTCCAACTTTGACAGCCATACATTGAAACTGGGAAAACCATGGCCTTGACTATACGTACTTTTGTTGGCAGGGTGATGTCTCTGCTTTTTAGTATGCTGTCTAGATTTGCCATAGCTTTCCTCCCCAGGAGCGTCTTTTAATTTCTTGGCTGCAATATCCATCTGTGGTGATCTTGGAGCCCAGGAAGATAAAATCTGTCACTACCTACATCATGCTCAGGGGGAGAGCCTTTTCTGTGGGGGCACCGACGATGTGGAACGAGCTCCCCCCTGAACTCCGGACGTGTCATGATCTCCGCACCTTCAGAAGAGAGTTGAAGACTCATCTCTTCAATCAAGCCGGCCTGGCCTAGATCTCCTCGGGTTTTAAATTTTTAATCAAGGCTGTTCGAGTTTTAGAATTGGGTTTTTTAACAGGTTTTTAGTAACAGCCTTGTATTTATTTAATTTAATTTAATTTTAAATATTTATTGTTTTATATGTTTTTATTGGGTTGTAAACTGCCCCGAGTCCTACGGGAGAGGGGCGGTATAGAAATTGAATAAATATATAAATATTTCTTCCCCATCTATTTGCCAGGAATTGAGAGGGCCGGATGCCATGATCTTGGTTTTCTTAATGTTGAGTTTCAAGCCAACTTTTGCATTCTCCTTCTTCATCCGCATCAAGAGGCTCTTTAGTTCCTCTTCACTTTCTGCCATTAGAGTGGTATCATCTGCATATCTTAGGTTGTTGATATTTCTCCCAGCAATCTTAATTCCAACTTTTGATTCATCTACCCCTGCCTTTCTCATGATGTTCTCTGCATATAAGTTAAATAGGCAAGGCAACAAAATACAGCCTTGCCAGATTCCTTTCCAAATTTTGAACCAATCAGTGGTTCCGTGTCCAGTTCTCACTGTTGCTTCTTGACCCACATATAGGTTTCTCACGAGACAAATAAGATGGTCTGGTACTCCCATCTCCTTAAGAACTTGCCACAATTTGTTGTGATCCACAAATCAAAGGCTTTAGCATAGTCAATGAAGCAGAAGTAGATGTTTTTCTGGAACTCCCTAGCTTTCTCCATGATCCAGCTTATGTTGGCAATTTGATCTCTAGTTCCTCTGCCTTTTCGAAATCCTGCCTGTACTTCTGGAAGTTCTTCATCCACATACTGCTGGAGTCTAGCTTGTAGGATTTTAAGGATAACTTTACTTGCATGTGAAATGAGTGCAATGGTGCGATAGTTTGAATGTTCTTTGGCATTGCCTTTCTTTGGAATTGGAATGTAATCTGACCTTTTCTAATCCTATGGCCACTATTGAGTTTTCCAAATTTGCTGGCAAATTGAGTGTAGCACTTTTACTGCATCGTCTTTTAAGATTTTGAATAGCTCAGCTGGAATACTGTCACCTCCACTAGCTTTGTTGTTGCTCAGCTTTCCTAAGGCCCATTTCACTTCACATTCGAGGATGTCTGGCTCGAGGTCAGTGACCACCCCATCGTGGTTATCAGGGATGCTAAGTTCATTCTTATATAGTTCTTCTGTGTAATTTTGCCACCTCTTCTTAATCTCTTCTGCCTCTGTTAGGTCCCTGCCATTTTGGTCCTTTATCATGCCCATCTTTGCATGAAACGTTCCCTTCATATCTCCAATTTTCTTGAAGAGATCTCTGGTCCTCTCTATTATATTGTTTTCTTCTATTTCTTTGCACTGTTCATTTAAGAGGGCATTCTTATCTCTTCTAGCTATTCTCTGGAATTCTGCATTCAATTGGGTGTATCTTTCTCTTTCTCCCTTGCCTTTCACTTCCCTTCTTTCCTCAGCTATTTGCAAAGATTCCTCAGACAGTTATTTTGCTTTCTTGCCTTTCTTTTTCTTTGGGATGGTTTTAGTTCGTACCTCTTATACAATGTTGCGAATCTCCATCCATAGTTCTTCAGGCACTCTGACTATCAGATGTAATTCCTTAAATCTATTTGTCTACTGTATATTCATCAGGGATATGATTTAGTTCATACCTGAGTGGCCTAGTGTTTTTCCCTACTTTCTTGAATTTAAGCCTAAATTTTGCAGCAAGAAGCTCATGATCTGAGCCACAGTCAGCTCCTGGTCTTGTTTTTACTGACTGTATAGAGCTTCTCCATCTTTGGCTGCAGAGCACATAGTCAATCTGATTTCTGTGTTGACTGTCTGGTGATGACCATGTGTAGAGCTGTCTCTTGGGTTGTTGGAAAAGAGAGTTTGCTATGACCATCATATTCTCTTGACAACATTCTATCAGTCTGTGCCCTGCTTCATTTTGTATTCCAAGGCCAAACTTGCCTGTTATTCCAGTTATCTTTTGGCTTCCTACTTTAGCATTCCAATTCCCCATGATGATAAGATCATAATTTTTTGGTGTTGATTCTATAAAGTGCTGTAGGGCTTCATAGAACCAGTCAATTTCATCCTCTTCAGCACCAGTGGTTGGGGCATAGACTTGGACTACTGTGATATTGAATGATTTGCCTTGGATTCGAACTGAGATTATTCTGTCATTTTGGGGATTGTATCCCAGTACTGCTTTTCCTACTCTTTTATTGACTATGAGGCCTACGGAGGTGAATTTACAAGCTACTAAAAGAGAAAAGAAAAAGAAAATATACACTACATGTAAATTTCAGTTCCATTTCTTTTCTTCTCACTTAAAAGTTGGAAATTGAAATAAGCATTTGATTGTAAATAACATTTATGTTACTTGTTTCACAGATATTATAGATAATTTGAACTCTTATCTAAAATAGGAATTGCAGTAATCTAAATGCTAATTTGTGTTTTTAGAAAAAAAGGAAGGTGGATTTTAGAAAGATAAAAATAAAACACCACCCCAAAACTTGTGTGATTAAATAAAGGAGGGGAAAATTTTATGTTCATGAATATCAGGACTATATTTTTTGGGGGAAAACAACAACAAAAATACCTTCATCTTCCCCACGATCAGTACTGGTTATATCATCTGCGCTTTTCTTTGTGTTGGCTCCTAGGTTCAGAGGGAGCAGGAGAATAAAGGGAAAAAAGATAATTTGAAAATGGCAAATTCCCCAAAATTTAAAGAAAGCAATCTGGAAATTGCAAAAGAAAAAAATGTAATACATACAAAAAGGTCAACAATTGTACTGGAAAATATAAGGTGCAAATTCCACAGAAACATAAATATAAAAATATTCCAACAATTTAAAAAAATGCTAGTGGGGAAAACTGTTATTTTGTGTTAATGCATTTAGTTTGACTAAATTTGATTGGTAAAATATGAAATTTATATGTACATATTACTTCTTTATATCGATAATTCAATTTTCAGTATATGATAGATCAAATGGATTTTTATGAAAACTGTTTAAGAAATGGAGACATGATAAAAACATAAATAAAATTCAATATAAGTTAATCAAGGTATGTTTTAACCCTAACCACACTGACTATATAACCTGGATCCCAACAAATACAAGAAGTTGCCATCAATATTTCATGGCAAATAGAAAAATATATTTCACTATCTGACTCAATGTAAAAATGATGTAATCTGCCTACAAGAAACACACATTAGATCTAGTGATCAGAAATACTTGATAAATAATAAATTAGGTTCACATTTTGTGGCAGCGGCTAAAGAGAAGAAGAATGGAATTGTTATTTATGTTAAAATCACATAAACGCTAAGTTAATAGAGGCAGATGTTGAAGGCAGATTTTTAGTAATTGAAATTTTAATAGATGGGAAGAAAGTTCTTCTGATGGGTATTTACGCACCAAATCAACACCAAGGAAAGTTTTATAAATTAATACATAAAAAATTAACACAATTTGATTATAGGTCTTGTATTCTAATGGGAGATTGGAATGGAGTTATGGATATTAGAGGAAAACATCACCAATCCCTCAAACACGTCCTTTGCTGCCTAAATCTTTTTTTGATATTAAGGATGATTTTGATTTGATAGATATATGGAGAGAAAGAAATGGTAAAGAGCAAGAATTTACTTTTTTTTCTGATAGACACCAATCATTTTCTAGAATTGATTTTATACTAACTACAAGTGACTTTATTTCTGGGGTAAGGAAGGTAAAAATTTTGCCTAAAGTTTTATCAGATCATAATCTGGTTTTGATGGAGTTAATGGTGGGCCAGACTCCTAGAAGATCTTGGAGACTCAATGAAAACTTGTTTCAATATGACTCAAATGTGCTTGAATGTAAAAGTGCCATGAAGGAATTTTTTATGTTAAATCTTCATAAGGGTACAACAATAGAAATGGTGTGGGATGCTAGTAAAGCTTTTATGCGTGGGGTTTTAATTGATATGAATAAAAGGTATAGACGTAAACGGGAGGGAAAAAAGGAAGGAATTAGAGGAGGAAATAAGAAAGAAAGAGCAACTTTTAGTAAAGAGACCAGATGATAAAAATATTAAAGAGGGGATTAAGATTTTACAGAAACAATTTGATTTGTTGATGGCCGACCAAGTTGCTAGGAATATGCAATACGCTAAACATAACACATTTTTTAATTCTAATAAACCTGGCAGATGGCTGGCCTATATACTAAGGAAAAAACAAAAATCCCGCATTATTGATAAAATAGAATATAGAGGGAAGGTCGTATTTCAACAAGAAACTATTAAAAAAGCCTTTTTAGAATTTTACTCCAAGTTATATGCTGAAGATAAGATACAAGGGAACGAGATAGATGCATTTTTGCAAAATGAGAATGTATTGACAATTACTAGTGAACAAAGAGATAGACTAAATAGATTAATTACATCAGATGAAATAATTTCGGTGATTAAACAATTGAAAATGGGAAAATCTCCTGGGACGGATGGTTTAATGGCAGTTTATTATAAGCATCTTCAAATGGAAATGGTGGAACCTCTTAGAGAGCTGTTTGTCAATATACAGGAGGGTGGTCAGGTTCCACCTTCGTGGAAAACGGCTTATGTTTCTTTAATTCCCAAAGAGGGAAGAGATAATGCTAAACCAGAAAACTTTAGACCTATTTCATTGTTGAATACGGATTATAAGATTTTTGCTAAAATTTTGGCTAACAGACTAATGAAAGTTTTACAAACAATAATTCATTCAGATCAAACTGGCTTTTTGCAAGGGAGACAGATGAAAACTAATGTTAGACAACTTATTAATATATTAGAATATTTGGACAAGCATATCCAGGTACCTGCAGTTCTTATGTTTTTGGACGCAGAAAAAGCTTTTGATAGACTGAACTGGCTGTTTTTGAAAAAGTTAATAGTTAGGATGGGAATGGGGGATCAGTTTATTAATTCCATATTGGCTGTTTATCAGAAACCAACAGGTCAGATTATTGTGAATGGGCATTTAACAGATTCATTTAAGATAGAGAAAGGTACTAGACAGGGATGTCCTTTATCTCCATTGTTGTTTATTTTAACGCTAGAGGTCTTATTGAATAAGATAAGAACAGTAGATGATTTAAAAGGTATACAGATTAGACAACATGATTATAAATTATGTGCTTTTGCTGATGACCTGCTTGTGACATTGTCTCAACCAAAGCAGTCAGTACAGATTTTGATGGAGTTAATTAAAAATTATGGTAGGGTATCGGGTTTTAAATTAAACATATCTAAGACAAAGATGTTAGCAAAAAATTTGGATGGTAACTTAAAACAAGATTTGGAAAGAATAACGGGTTGTGAAATAGTTAAGAAAGTTAAATATTTAGGGATTGATATTGAAGCTTCTAATGGGAAGTTATATAAAAACAATTACCAAGTTTTGTGGAATAAGATACAAATAGAATTGGATAAATGGGCTAAATTACAATTATCTTTGTTGGGTAGGATAGCAGCAGTTAAAATGAATGTATTGCCAAAATTTTTATTTCTTTTTCAAATGCTACCTATACTTTAAAAAGATGCGAATTTGGAGGAGTGGCAGAAGGGTATTAATAGATTTGTCTGGAATGGCAAGAAACCGAGGATTAAATTAAAAATTATTCAGGATATAAGGGAAAGAGGTGGTTTGAAAATGCCCAATTTTAAGTTGTACTATCATGCTGCTGCTTTAGTAGCGATAAGTGATTGGATTAATTTAACCAATGACAGAATATTGAATATTGAAGGGTACGGTTTATTATATGGTTGGCATGCATATTTGGTTTATGATAAAAAGGTGGATAGGAGCTTCAAAGAGCACATATTGAGAAGCGCTCTGCTGCATGTCTGGAAAAAGTATCAGTATAAATTAAATGCAAAGATTCCTTTTTGGACAGTTCCCAGACACGCAGTAGAGAATATAAATAGATCACAAGCTTTAGATGTGGTGCCTTATGAGAAACTCCTAATTAAAGAAGGGAATTTGCTAGTACTGAAGTCTTTGAATATGTTAAGGGACGAAGGAATTGTTTATACTTGGTTTCCATATGCACAATTGGAGTCTAGATGGAAAAAAGACTTTAAGATGGGCCTATCTTCTACAGATGAAAATTTAATTAAACAAGTTATAGATCAAAGGCCCATGCATATTAAAAGATTGTATAATGTATTGATAGAAATTGATTCTGAAACTGAGTTGGTTAAGGATTGTATGATAAAATGGGGACAAAATTTTGGACAACCAATCATGATGGATACTTGGGAAAGGATCTGGGTGAAAAATGTAAAATTTACACGAGCGACTCATTTAAGAGAAAATTTTTATAAAATGTTCTACAGGTGGCATCTGGATCCAAAAAAATTATCATGTATGTATCCTAATTTACAAGCTAAGTGTTGGAGGTGTGATAGTACGGACGCTACTTATTTTCATGTATGGTGGACTTGTAAAAAAATTAAGGCTTTTTGGATAAAAATATGGTGGATTCTTCAAAATATCTTGAAAAAATGTATTGAATTTTTACCACAGATGTTTTTGCTTGGTATTATAAAAGACTGTACCACCAGAGAGACAAACTTAATCTTGAATTTGATTACAGCAGCAAGATTGTTGGTGGGACAATATTGGAAGAAGCCAGAATTACCATCTATTGAAGAATGGATTTTGAAAGTAACAAATATGGCAGAAATGGCCAAAATCTCTGCATATTTGAAGGACCATTCAAATGAGAAATATATGATGGATTGGAAAAGATGGATAGACTATATACAAGGGAGATATCATTTTAAGAAATTGTATTTAGCATATAATTAAATATTTATCTGTTAGGTTGTAAAATATAGTATTTTCAATAGGTTTTAAATAATATTTTGGGGTAATTTAGCAGGTTTTCTTGTGTTCTTACCCTGTATTCACTCTGGGAAGTCGGGGGGGGGGTGGTGGTTGGGGGGGATTCATAATTTTATTATTTGTAATATCTAATATTTAATTGTGTTATATAAGTTTAGATATGGATTGTTTTAGCAGCACCTCAGAACCACATTTGAGGAGGAGGAGAAGTTTGAGGAGTGAAGGAGAAGGGAAGTAGGGAGTTGTAGGAGGAATGAGGAGAGTGAGGGAGGTAGAGAAAGTGGGAGGATAGAAGTTGAAAGGGAGGAGGTAGAGGGGGGATGTGGTTGGTGAGGTGCCTTATGATATATGTATACTATACACAATTATATTGTAGTAACTATTTTTTGTTATATTATAACTATAAAACTAATAAAATATTATTTTAAAAAAACGCCAAAAAAAATTCATGGCAAATTTACTGTATTTCAAAATAAGAAAAATTTCATAGACAGTTTATTATCTATTGTTTGGGTTTGCTGTTCAAAGGGGAAAAGTAAAAAAATGCTATTATGTGAATCTACAATTAGAATTGAATACTGTTCTTCAACAAAATCCATACAATATCCTTACAACTGTTACCATTTTTTTTCTTCTGTTCAGTCATGTCTGATTCTCAGAGACTGCATGGACAAATCCTTGGTAGTTTTCTTGACAAGATTTTTTCAGAAGACACTTGCCATTGCCTCCTTCCTGAGGACTGAGAGGTCACACAGCTGGCTTTGTGGCCAACATGAGATTAGGACTCAGTTTCCTAGGTCTTAGCCTGATACCACTATACCAAAGCAGCTTTTGTTATCATAATAATTGCTAATAGATCAATATGAACATATAGTCAATTAGCATTTTATACAATTGATAGCCTGTAGGTCAAAACCTATTTTACAGATCTGATTTCAGACAAAAGCACATCTGAATATGAATGAATAGGGTTCACATGATTAATGCACTGTGTTTTGAAAATATTTGAATTAACCATGACAACCAAAACACAATTAATCACATGCACCCAATCCCCTAAAAATGGCACCTTATATAAGGTGGAGAATTTGTATAATTGTATTGCATTGAAACATTTCAAACAGAAACTATGGCCTTTGATGAACAATTGTGACAATTTCTTTCAATCTAATGTTTTATATCTTTGTTAAAGGTTTCAATCAGAAACACCTAGCCTTATTCTCTCTTCTTATAGGATGCATTTCCTCTGTGTGTACATTTTAAACTTTAATCTTGAACCAAACAGGCCTTCATACAGCAAAAAACTTGAAATGTATCTGCCTCAGGTAACCTTTTAATAGGATTTCATGAATGGACTGTTTTAATCAATATACAACAATGCCTGTTGTAATATGTTGTGATGCATGAGGCTTGGAGAGGCTTGGGACAAAGACTACCATGTGACTTTACCATGCTGTTTTGGAGCAACAGGAAATGGAGGCGGAGCCAAGAGATGGAGTCCATTGCCCACAGCAGAGCCACAGGCCATGTGCTCTGGAACAAGACAAAGGCCATATGGCCTAGGAACAGGAAATAAGGGGGGCTAAGAGGTGGATGGATGTTGTACCAAGATTTGAATCCATTGGCCACAGAGTGTAGCCTTGTCATTGGCTGAAGAAATAACATTGTCATTGGCTGTTTGTAACCATGTGATGCATTGTGTAACCGCCCACTGTAACAGTTAATAAAAAGGGGAGGCAGCCTTTTGTCACTAGTTGCTTCGCCCCGAGAGAAATGTGCTTGTCATGTGTCTCATTAATTTGGCTATCGTGAAGGACCCACCATGGGAATTGAAGGCTTGCCTACGCAGGGCCAAGACTTCAAATGCCAACATGAAAAACCTGAAAAGGAAAATGAATATGGAATATACAAACAGGTATATGATTTACCTTCCAAGGTTGGTAAAATGAAGACTCAGATTGTTGGGGGCAATATGGTGACTTTGTAGACCACCAAGAGAGTGCTGTAAAGCACTATGGGATGGTATATAAATCTAAGTGCTATTGGTATTGCTATTATTTTTAATAATATGTAATGCTTTTGCCTTATGTAGAAGATATGTATAATATAATATTTTTGTTGTATAAGTTGGCAACAGTATTCAACACCTGAGGACTTTCCTCATATTTTATACTAAAATTAAAATCCAATAAATAAAAATCAGAAGCAATTTGTTCAGATGTAGCATTATGTTCAATCATAATTTTATATTTGCCATTCGTAAAGATATTTTGGGTTTACCTCTGATCAGAAAAAAAATGCTGAGACAGCTTAAGCCTTTGGAGCACTATGAAAATATATTAAATATGCCCATAGGAAATGAGAAGTAAAACCATTTACTTTTAAAACAAATCCAAATAACATAGGATAATGCAATATGGGACTGAGGCATTTTTGTAAAGCATGGGGATTGCTATTTCAGCTTGAAGATTTTAGGTACCATTCAGTTCAACCCTGATTATCAGCAATCATACAGAGTGCCTTCAGAACTGCTCAAAGGAAGCTGGCAGTGGGAATAGTGAAATGCCAGAATATATTCATTGCATTCTGTAGCATTACTAAGAAACATTTCCCCAATAAATAGCAGCTGTGAAAACATATACTCAATCAGAAATACTTGCTTATAAAGAACTTTCACTTCATTAAAATTGTTAGAATAGGCTGGATATAGATACCAGTGCTATTTAATCTGTATGTCATTGGATACTCTTTGTTTTATTTATTTTTTCTGTTTTAATTGTTGTTTGAAAGCCACCAGGTGTATGGTGCATAAGATGGGCAGCTATATTATTCAAATAAACAAACAAACAATGACCTTCAGGGAGGATTTCAGGTGATGTCGCGGCAGACAGTCTTGGGGAAATGTTTCTCCTCTCCCTGGGTCTGATTTCTACCAGCTGCTGGGTCCAATCGGACTGAAAGTTGCCCTGTAGAGGCGACTCCCAAAGGGTGAAACTTTGAAGATCGTGGGCCAGCAGTAGCTGGCTCGTTGAATCCAAATGAGCCCTCGGAACCAGCAGGAAGAAAGACTGACCACATCCAGGCAGTCCGCCATTATTAGCTGTTTGTCGGAGACGAAGAATCTCAAAGTGAAAGTAAACAGCTGATTTGGATCCTCTCTCTCTGCAAGTGGATGCCAGTCTTATGCAAAACAGCTCAGCAGCTTTTGAGAATGAAGCCCTTAGCTTTAAGGAGGGGGTGGAGTTTTTCTTTTCTGCCCCCCCCCGAATTATAAGAGGCAGTTTAAGCTCCCAGCAAACTAAAAACTTATATATTGTAAAGCTGCCTGAGACACAAAAGAATAATTTGGGAAGCTTCTGGCTCCATAGATTCTTTTTTCCCCTTACATTCTGCCTGAAAGCCATCATAATTTTTACTTTTTAAATTTTTAACTTACTTTTTAAAAAAAAAAAATATTGTGGGAATGGACACTTAATGCCATCTAGTGGTGAAATTGAGAATTATTTCCAGTTTCCCCTGATTGTAGTTAACTCAGACTAAAATTTGGCTATATGCCCAGACATTGCTTATCTGAAGATCCTTGAAAATCCTGCCCTTTGGTTTGCTTGCTTTTACAAGATAGATTTTAATTATAAATAAAACTGCTTTTGGAGCCATCTGATTCTTCTGGATTATAAACACAGCCCGATTTGAATCTGTTCCAAGCTGTCTCTGAAGAAGTGAGAACCAAGAAACTCCTTTGAATAGAACTATGTGGATTATAAATTTTGGCATTTTTCTCCTTTCTTTTCTTTTGGGGGGGGGCTTTTTTCCCCTCCTTTTTTCCTTGTCCTGCCGCTATCATCATTTTTTTCTTTTTTCTTCCTTCTTTTTTTTACTTTTTACTATTTTTATGGCTAGCCTCTCCTAACTATTAGGAGCCTTATTGGATTATAAAATTTGGCTATTTTATGGATTATAACATATCAATTAAGGATAAAGATGAGCACCCCAAACTTATCTAAAGTTGGGAAAAAAGGATCTTCTGCTCTTGCCTCAACTTCTGCGAGTCTAGTATATCAGAGATCAATTACCACAATGCTCCAGCAAGACAAGATGGATACCTTCCAGAAAGAAACGCAAACAGCTTTGCAAGCAATTCAAGAGGCTATAACTGCTCAGACGGCAAACACAACAAAAAAAACATGAGGAGTTGAAAAGTGATTTTGACAAAATGAGCCAAAAAAACTAACAATATAGATTCTCAAATTGAAAATTTTAAACAAATGATCACAGATAACCAGCAAAGAATCCAAAAAATAGAAGATAAGTCATCTGAGGTGGATCAGAAAATAGAAGTTTTAAAAGATGAAAACCAAAAATTGATGCAAATAAATGGAGAACTAGCAAACTCCCTAGCGGTTATAGAAATGGAAAACGCCTCATACTTTTTAAGATTCCAAAATCTAATAGAAGATAAAGAAGAGAATCTCTTAGGTTTGATAACTGAGTTACTGGCAGATGCACTAGGAATCAGAAAATTGCAAATGGAAGGAGAATTAGAGTAGATCTATCAAGTCAACTCAAATGATGCCAGAAGAAATAAAGTACCTAGGGAAGTGCATGTTACATTTCTTAAAAGATCTACCAAAGATGAGATTCTGAGAAAAGTAAGAGATGAACCGTTGATGTACAAAGAAAAAGAAATTGTAGTTCTCAAACAAATCCCTAGGAGAATAAGAGGGGCTCGAAGAGAATATCAGTTCCCAACTAAGAAATTGGCTGAAAAAGGAGTGAATTTTAGATAGCTGATTCCAGAAGGAATTTTAGTTTATTGGGACACGAAAAGATATACAGTGGGGGGGGGAAAGTATTTAGTCAGCCACCAATTGTGCAAGTTCTCCCACTTAAAAAGATGAGAGAGGCCTGTAATTGTCATCATAGGTAGACTTCAACTATGAGAGACAAAATGAGAAAACAAATCCAGACAATCACATTTGTCTGATTTGGAAAGAATTTATTTGCAAATTATGGTGGAAAATAAGTATGTGGTCAATATCAAAAGTTCATCTCAATACTTTGTTATATATCCTTTGTTGGCAATGACAGAGGTCAAACGTTTTCTGTAAGTCTTCACAAGGTTGGCACACACTGTTGCTGGTATGTTGGCCCATTCCTTCATGCAGATCTCCTCTAGAGCAGTGATGTTTTGGGGCTGTCGCTGGGCAACATGGACTTTCAACTCCCTCCAAAGGTTTTCTATGGGGTTGAGATCTGGAGACTGGCTAGGCCACTCCAGGACCTTGAAATGCTTCTTACAAAGCCACTCCTTCGTTGCCCGGGCGGTGTGTTTGGGATCATTGTCATGCTGAAAGACCCAGCCACGTTTCATCTTCAATGTCCTTGCTGATGGAAGGAGGTTTGCACTCAAAATCTCACGATACATGGCCCCATTCATTCTTTCCTGTACACAGATCAGTCGTCCTGGTCCCTTTGCAGAGAAACAGCCCCAAAGCATGATGTTGCCACCCCCATGCTTCACAGTAGGTATGATGTTCTTTGGCTGCAACTCAGCATTCTCTCTCCTCCAAACACGACGAGTTGTGTTTCTACCAAACAGTTCTACTTTGGTTTCATCTGACCATATGACATTCTCCCAGTCCTCTTCTGGATCATCCAAATGCTCTCTAGCAAACTTCAGATGGCCCCAGACATGTACCGGCTTAAGCAGGGGGACACGTCAGGCACTGCAGGATCTGAGTCCCTGGCGGCGTAGTGTGTAACTGATGGTTGCCTTTGTTACGTTGGTACCAGCTCTCTACAGGTCATTCACTAGGTCCCCCTGTGTGGTTCTGGGATTTTTGCTCACTGTTCTTGTGATCATGTTGACCCCACAGGGTGAGATCTTGCGTGGAGCCCCAGATCGCAGGAGATTATCAGTGGTCTTGTATGTCTTCCATTTTCTAATTATTGCTCCCACAGTTGATTTCTTCACACAAGCTGCTTGCCTATTGCAGATTCAGTCTTCCCAGCCTGGTGCAGGTCTACAATTTTGTTTCTGGTGTCCTTTGACAGCTCTTTGGTCTTCACCATAGTGGAGTTTGGAGTGTGACTGTTTGAGGTTGTGGACAGGTGTCTTTTATACTGATAACAAGTTCAACCAGGTGCCATTAATACAGGTAATGAGTGGAGGACAGAGGAGCCTGTTAAAGAAGAAGTTACAGGTCTGTGAGAGCCAGAAATCTTGCTTGTTTGTAGGTGACCACATACTTATTTTCCACCATAATTTGCAAATACATTCTTTCCAAATCAGACAAATGTGATTGTCTGGATTTGTTTTCTCATTTTGTCTCTCATAGTTGAGGTCTACCTATGATGACAATTACAGGCCTCTCTCATCTTTTTAAGTGGGAGAACTTGCACAATTGGTGGCTGACTAAATACTTTTTTCCCCACTGTAGACATACCATTCAAAGCACTGGAGTTCTTTGACAACCACAGAGCCTTTCTGGAAAGAGGCGATCCTGAACCAAAAAAACAAGAAGAAATGGCAGCTGAAGGAGCGGCCAAACAAAAGAGGAAGAAGAAAATAAAAATACATACTCAGAAGGAGCAAGACCAAGAGACCAGAGACAGATAAGATTGACTTATGGGCAGACCATAATCCAATGAAAATGACTTGGAAAGGAATTAAGAAAAAAACAAGATGGTCCCTGAATAAATCTATATTGAAAGAAAAAGAATTTCTACAATTAAGTGACAAAGGAAATGGATTTTTTCTTTAAAATAAATAAGAAGGAAGAAACATTGCTTCAAAATATATGGGACATGGCTAAAGCATATTTTAGAGGGATGGCTATAACTTACATTTCTAGAAAGAATAAAGAAAAGAAACAACTACAGTTAAAGCTGAGAGAACTCAGAAAGATGGAATCAGAACTACAAATAGATCCACAAAAGAAAATACTTAAGAAACAAATGGAGATAATAAAGCATAAATTAAATCTGGCTGAGATGGAACTAATGGCTCAGCAGATTAAAGAGGCTAAACAGACTTTCTTCAAAAATGCCAATAAGCCAGGGAGATGGCTGGCATATAGACTGAAAAAAAGAAAAAGAAAAACAAATGATAAATAAGCTACAAGATTTAAAAGGAGAACTACAGTTCCAAAATGATGCAATGAAAAAAATTATTAAAGACTATTATGAGATACTTTACAAGGCAGAGGAAATCCCCAAAGAAAAAATACATCAGTACTTAAAAAAAGCAGACTTACCTAAACTTCCGGAGAATATTTGAAATATATTAAATGGAAAAATATCAATGATGGAGATTATAGAAGCCATAAAAAGGAAAAAAAGGATAAGACGCCGGGCCCAGATGGACTGCCTGCAGAATTTTATACATCACTACAGGATGTACTAAGTCTGATTTTGAAAGAACTGTGCAATGAAATTTTATTCGAGGCTAAAATACCAAAGACGTGGATTAAAGCTAATATTACTCTAATACCTGTTCTGTCTGGCCCCTCTCAGCTCATTAAAATCCACATAAATATGTCTTTAAGAGGTTTATTTAACACATTTCAAAAGGATTCACTTCAAAGCACGCTGCTGGCATTTTGCTGGCAGAAACAGCCAAGTCTCATTTATTTACATTTAGATTAAAAACATGCTCTTCCCACACCTTCCAATTAACTCACTCTTTCTTTATCACATTGTCCAAGACCTCATTATTCTTCCGTAGATTTCCAAAACATCAGAAGACTGAATTCAAATGCACTGCTCCAGAGATCAGGCTACTACTTGATTAACGTTGCTCGTGACAAAGGCGTAGTCTCTCTGTCCCCTTCTAATATAGTGTCCGATACGTCACTTCCCCCCATTACTTCCTTTTTCCACTTAACTGACACCTTCGTTTATCAAACCTTCGGAATCTCGGATCAAGCCATCTATCTTCTTGATCCAAATCTGACCCCTCACTTTGTGAATCTGACCCAGACTGCCTGTAAATCTCCTCCCTGTCTGGCTCAGCTGCCGGGAGGGGAAAATACCCAGAGGGGCCTGGCTGCTCTTCCTCGGCTGCCGGGAGGGGAAAACACCCAGAGGGGCCTGGCTGCTCATCCTCATACTCTGACACTTCCCAAGCTGGTCTAGGGACACTCACAACACTATCCCCCCCCTCAGGCCCCTCCCCTTGGGGCCGGCGCAGGGGATGTGGTTTGTAGGGAAACGCAGTATGAAAATCCCACATTAACTCGGGAGCCTCAATATCATGAGCATCTACCCAACAGCCAGCGGCTGGCCCACCCCCAGAACCAATCAACCAAATATTGGAAGCGGTCGTTGAGCCATCGGGAATCTCGGATGCCGGACACCTCCAACCAGGAAACGGGAACGTGAGCACGGCGAGCTGTCGGGCCCGGATCAGGAGGTCGAAGCGGAGAATCAGGGTTGACAGGAACAAGCAAGGAGCGATGAAACACGGGATGGACACGAAGAGACCTAGGCAAAGTCAAACGATAGGTCACCGGATTGATGACCATCTCCACAGGAAAAGGACCCAGGAAACGTTGATCAAGCTTGCGGTGAATTCTCCCTGGAAACAAGTACTTGGTGGAGAGCCAAACCCGAGCTCCAACAGCTAACGGCGGCGGGTCGCGACGAGAGCGGTCTGCAACCCTCTTGTAGTCTTCCTTGGCCTTAGTCAAATGGTGCTTAGCCATCTCTTGGACAGACTGGAGTTCGGTTAAATAGTCCTCTGCAACTGGAACTGGAGAATCGAGGAGCGTGAGCGGGAAAAATCTGGGATGATAGCCGTAGTTGGCAAAAAACGGAGTGGTCTGAGTGGAAGTGTGCTGAGAGTTGTTGAAAGCGAATTCGGCCACGGAGAGATATTTGGACCAATCGTTCTGTTGGTCGTTGATGAAACAACGCAAATACTGCTCCAGGATGCCAATCACTTTCTCTGTACCCCCATCAGTCTCTGGGTGATGCGTGGAGGCTAGATTAACTTGGACTTGAAGCGCAGACATGAGTTCTCTCCAGAACTCCGAGGTGAACTGGGTTCCTCGGTCGGACACTATTTTGTCAGGCAGACCGTGTAGCCGGAAGATATGTTGAATGAACAGCTGAGCAGTGACCTTGGCTGTCGGTATTCTTCGGCAAGGAATGAAATGTGCCATCTTGGTCAGCATGTCCACCACTACAAAGACAATGGTGTAGCCGGCAGAAACAGGTAAACAAGTCAAGAAGTCCATGGAAATAGCCCCCCAGGGTCTCTCCGGCGTGGGTAAAGGCTGTAATAATCCCGGAGGGGCTCCTGTGGCATGTTTTGCCTGACGGCACTGTACACAGGAATTCACATAAGACTGAACATCATGGCGAAGTCTGGGCCACCAAAAAGTCCGAGACACTAAGTGGAGAGTCTTAAAGAACCCAAAATGACCTGCCGCAGGGTTATCATGGCATTGATTCAGGATGAGACCACGGAGTGGGCCTGCTGGAACATATAACAGGTTGCGGAAGCGTAATAGACCCTCGGACAAGGTCCAAGGTGAGTCGGGACCCACCTCTTGCCTCTTCTGTGCCGCAAAGTCATCTAGTTGTTGCGCTTCCCGAATCTGTCGTCGTAGATCTACCGGATCGCGCACGGCTGCGATCGATTCGATAGGCAGAATGGTTCGAAGCGGCAAGGGGTCCTTGATCTGTAGATACTCAGGTTTACGGGACAAGGCATCTGCTCTTTTGTTGTACCCTTTCGGAATGTAGGTGACTTTGAAGTTGAATCGAGCGAAGAACAAAGACCAACGGATCTGACGTTGATTCAATTTCCTGGCAGATTGCAGATATTCCAAGTTTTTATGGTCAGTCCGAACTTCAACTTGGTAACGGGCTCCTTCCAGGTGGTGTCTCCAGGTCTCAAAAGCAGTCTTGATGGCCAATAGCTCCTTTTCCCAAATGGTATAATGGCGTTCGGAGGGACTCAGTTTCCTGGAATAATAAGCACACGGAAACAGGGTGCCGCCATCTTGGCGTGTTTGAAGAAGCACGGCCCCTACAGCAACATCTGAGGCGTCGGCCTCTACTACAAAGGGACGACAAGGATCTGGATACTTGAGAATGGGTTCCTGAACAAACGCCTTTTTGAGGGTCTGAAACGCCTGTTGCTCGGCATCGCCCCACCGGAACTTAATGCCTTTCCGTAACAGTCTAGTAAGGGGCGCAGTCAAGGCAGAAAATCTCGGAATGAATATCCTGTAATAGTTCGCAAATCCCAAAAGTCTTTGGACATCTTTTGCTTTACACGGTGGTTGCCAGGTTTGCAAGGCCTCAACCTTGCCAGGATCCATGGCGATGCCTTGTGGAGAAATCACATGTCCCAAAAATTCAATGGTGGTTTGATAGAATTGACATTTCTCTAACTTGGCGTAAAGGTGATGCTCTCTCAAGCGTTGCAGAACTTGCCGGAGATGCTGGAGATGAGTTGCTCGTGACGGGGAGTAAATCAGGATGTCATCGAGGTAAACCACCACAAATTGATCTAATAAATCCCGGAAGATGTCATTCATGAAATGTTGAAAGACGGCCGGAGCATTGGTGAGTCCAAAGGGCATGACGGTATATTCAAAATGACCATACCTGGTCCCAAACGCGGTTTTCCACTCGTCCCCATCTCGGATGCGAACCAGGTTGTAAGCACCCCGTAGATCTATCTTGGTGAAGATGGTCGCTGATCGGAGACGGTCCATGAGATCAGGAATCAAAGGCAGAGGGTACCGGTTGCGCACCGTGATGGCATTGAGCTTGCGATAGTCACAGCATAGGCGTAAATCTCCGGTTTTCTTCTTCACGAATAACACAGGAGCTGACAAAGGCGAGGAAGAGGGACGAATGAAACCCCTGGCCAGGTTTTTGTCCACAAAGTCTTTTAATGCGGCCAACTCGGGTTCTGACATGCAGTAAAGGCGTCCCCTTGGAAGCTTGGCATTTGGCAGCAAATCAATGGCACGGTCATATGGTCTATGCGGAGGCAATTGGTCTGCTTCTTTCTCACTGAATATATCTGCAAAGTCCGCTAGATCGGCCGGCAAGGTGATGTCAGGGTGGGATGGTAGCTGGGCTGCGCAAACTTGGCGTACGTGGTCTACGCATTGCAAACTGGGAAATGAAACACAGCTCTGGGACCACACCACACAAGGATCATGGGTTCTCAACCAGGCTAGGCCGAGAACTACGGGGAAATGAAGTCCCTTGGTAATATAGAATTGGATGGCTTCTTCATGTTGTCCTATGACCAGGCGTATGGGCTGGGTCATGAACTTGATCGGTCCAGACAACAACTCACGACCATCGATTGTCTCAACCAACATAGGTGGCTTCACAGAGCACAAAGGTATGGCATGCTGACAAGCGAAAGCTTCATCCATGAAATTAGTGGTGGCTCCGGAATCCAACAAGGCGTGTGCCGGAATGCCCTGGGCATGATTTCCCAGAAGTATATTGGTTGCTAGGATCAGATGTCTCGGAGGACCGGGGTCTTCGTCTGCGGAACTGGGACTGGGTTTGGCGCCTGCCCGACCCAACGTTTCCATTAGGCCGGGCTCTGGCCGTTTCCCGGCAAGGTGGCTTGAAACTGCTGAGTGGGAGGCCGAGCTGGAACAGGAGTAGGACCTGTCATACCACGTCGTTTCTGGGGGCAGGCCATGACGTAGTGACCCATCTCTCCACAGTACAGGCACAATCCCTCAGCTCTCCGTCTTGCCTTCTCAGCCTCGGTCAAGCGAGATCTGGCTGCACCAAGATCCATGGGCTCATCTCTGGCCATGGGTACAGGACGCCTCTCAGTGTAAGCCGGCAATGGTTGGAAAATACGTCTGGGGGCCGGGATAGGTGGAGTGATAGGTAGGGTCTGGAATCCTCTGCGTGGTGCAGGAACTGGCTTGGTACTTCTGGTGACTGGAACCATCTGTTTGACCAGGCAGGCATCCGTGGCTTGCGTTTGCGCCTCAATAGCCAAACAATGTTGGTATAATGCATCCAGGGTTGCGGGTATTACAGTATGTCTCAATCCATTCAAGATCTGGGAAGACAGCCCATCTTGAAAAATTTCCATGAGAGCCTCATCATTCCAATTAATTTCTTGAGCCAGGCGGCGAAAATCTGATATATATTCCGCTACGCAGCGCGATCCTTGACGTAACTCTCATATCCGCCTGGTGGCAGTTTGTCTACGAAGGGGGTCAGCAAATTCTCTTTCCATCAGCTGGCAGAATCCTGCATAATTGCGCAGAACAGGATCTGGTCCTTCTATCAGAGGAGACGACCAATCAGCAGCTGGACCAGAGAGTAAACTTAAAATGAAAGCCACTTTAGTTTCATCAAGCTGGAAATCTGCTGGAGTTGAGGCAATGAATGTTCTGCATTGGTTTAAAAATGCTGGAAATTTACTACGCTCTCCAGTAAACTTATCAGGCAAGGCTAAATAACATCTGCTTTGTCTGGGTGGGGGTGGAGCTGGGGCTGGAAC
The DNA here is from genome assembly GCA_034064705.1 of Bothrops alternatus. Classification (NCBI taxonomy): domain Eukaryota; kingdom Metazoa; phylum Chordata; class Lepidosauria; order Squamata; family Viperidae; genus Bothrops; species Bothrops alternatus. The sequence continues at coordinate 72,457 of JARGCV010000362.1, read as the reverse complement.
TACTGCATTTTGCTGAATCTGCTGTTGCAAATCGCCAATTTGTTGCTGGAGAGCTAGAACTAATTGATACAAAGCCGGATTATCTGCGAGCAGCTGCTCCATGACATCACTGAAAGCTCGGACTAATTTTCCATCTTTTCTGCTTTTGGGTCACGAGCAATCTGTTCTGTCTGGCCCCTCTCAGCTCATTAAAATCCACATAAATATGTCTTTAAGAGGTTTATTTAACACATTTCAAAAGGATTCACTTCAAAGCACGCTGCTGGCATTTTGCTGGCAGAAACAGCCAAGTCTCATTTATTTACATTTAGATTAAAAACATGCTCTTCCCACACCTTCCAATTAACTCACTCTTTCTTTATCACATTGTCCAAGACCTCATTATTCTTCCGTAGATTTCCAAAACATCAGAAGACTGAATTCAAACGCACTGCTCCAGAGATCAGGCTACTACTTGATTAACGTTGCTCGTGACAAAGGCGTAGTCTCTCTGTCCCCTTCTAATATAGTGTCTGATACCTCACTTCCCCCCATTACTTCCTTTTTCCACTTAACTGACACCTTCGTTTATCAAACCTTCGGAATCTCGGATCAAGCCATCTATCTTCTTGATCCAAATCTGACCCCTCACTTTGTGAATCTGACCCAGACTGCCTGTAAATCTCCTCCCTGTCTGGCTCAGCTGCCTGGAGGGGAAAATACCCAGAGGGGCCTGGCTGCTCTTCCTCGGCTGCCGGTAGGGGAAAACACCCAGAGGGGCCTGGCTGCTCATCCTCATACTCTGACACTTCCCAAGCTGGTCTAGGGACACTCACAACAATATCTAAAGAAGATGCTGATCTGACACAAATAAAAAAATATATACCAATATCATTATTGAATGTAGACTATAAAATTTTTGCCTCGATAATGGCAGAAAGAATTAAGAAATTTCTGATCGAATTTATACACACAGACCAAAATGGCTTTTTGCCCAAAAGACAGATGAAAAAATAACTTGAGAATGATTCTTGATGTGCTAGAGCAGTGATGGCGAACCTTTTAGAGACCGAGTGCCCAAACTGCAACCCAAAACCCACCTATGTATCATTATGGCCCATTGGGTGGGTGTGGCCCATTGGGTGGGCATGGCCAGTTGGGTGGGCATGGCCAATTGGGTGGGCATGGCTGCAGTGGTAACAGCAGACTGGGTGGGACTAAAAAGTTCAATCAATTCCAACTTTGGGAGATCTTTTTTTCCCCAAGAGAAGTTGAAATTGAATGATTGATTGATTGAACCTTTTTTTTTCACACAGCAGCAGAGGCCTAAAGCGAAAAGATTTTATAAAATGCAGCTGAAGGCTTAGTACTGGGGCAACGGCGCGTGTGCCCACAGAGAGGGCTCTGCATGCCACCTGTGGCACGTGTACCATAGATTCACCACCATGGTGCTAGAGGACTATGAAATTCACCAAGGGAAACAGATGGCGTTAATATTCCTTGATGCAGAGGGTGCTTCCGGTGACATCGCTGATTGTAGACCCTGAGGAACGACTGTCCGCTCCCAGGGTCCAAAATTCCTTTGCTGGCGGGCCCATCAGGACTGAATGTCACCCTGGAGGTGTGGCCACCAAGGGGCAAACTTTTGAGGAATGGGAGCCGGAGGTAGCCGGCTTTCCGAACCCAAAATAGCCCCTGGAACCAGCAAAAGAATGGCAGAGTGCTTCTGCGCTTGCTGCCATCATCATCTGATCATTGGAGACAGAAAACAGCTGATTCAGAAAGCTAGTAGCCGGTCCAGGTGAGATTATGTTTTTGGTTCGTGCAAAGTTGACTTTTTTGAAACAAATTGCCTGCCTTTAAATTGAAGCCTAAGGGAGGAAGGAGGGATTTTTATTCCCCCCTCCCATGAAGCAGTGGTTTAAGTGCTAATCGAAGTGTAATTGAAGAAATTATTTTGTCTTACTTCAGAAGGAAAAGAAAGACTTTTTAATATTTTAATTGGGAAAAGTCACCCTAATTGCTTCTTTTTTAGAACTTTAACACTGTGTTTTTACTTTTGGATTTTTTTTCTTTCTCCCTATTCAAACGGCTGGGGAAAGAGACAGCGACCCTCTGGTGGCTACATTGTAACTCTCTTCTCTTTGTTCTCTGATAACTTTGTGTATTCAGCTGTAGAATTTGGCTCAATGCCCAGACATTTGGCTGCATGCCCAGACATTTTTATCTCTCTTAGAGGTTACTAAGAGAGACTTTTTTTTTCTTGGTGTCTGGCTTTTCTCTGGCCTGCTGTATACTTTTCACAATAAGGAAAACTACAAAAGAAGACTTGCAAGTCTGTAATTGGATTATAAATTGGACACTGTTTTTATCCCTTTCCTGTTTTGCCTTTTGGATACAAATATACTTTTATCTCCTTTTGCTTTTTCTATTTTATTTTTTTTTAGAGATCTTGCCTCCTCTTGCTGCTGTGGATTTTTTTCTATTTTTTACTACCTTTTCATTGGACTCTTTTATTTTTATTTTTTTCTGATTCCTTTTGTTTTTTTAAATCATGTTTGGCCTTGTCTCCTGATAACAGGAGGGCACTGGATTATAATTTCTTTGGCCTATTTGGTGGATTATAATTGGCCATCGGGCTTTTTATTGATTACAAATAAATACACCAATTAGAAGATGAGTGTTTCAAATTTGGCAAAAGGGGTGAGGAAGGGCTCCTCAGCCCTGCCTCAACTTCAGTGAGTCCAGCTCCTCAAAAATCTATTACTACATTTTTACAACAGGAAACTCAACAAAAGGATAGCCAAGCTATACTCCAGGCAATTGCAGATTCTAAAATGGAAATGAAAAAAGATTTGGAAAAAATATGAAGATTTGAAAAATGATTTGCTCAAAATGGGTCAAAAAATGGAAACCTTCCAACAGGCGATGACAGATACTCAACAAAGAATGCAAAAAATAGAAGATAGGCCAGTGATGGTTGACCAGAAATTAGAAGCTCTGAAAGATGAAAATCAGAGATTGGCGCAAACCAATGTGGAACTGGAGGACAGCATGGCTGTTATGGAGATGGAAAGGGGATCATACTTTCTAAGATTTCAAAATATGATAGAAGAGAAGGATGAGAACCTGTTAAAACTGATGAATGAGCTATTGGCAGATCTACTTGGAATGGAAATGGACCAAATGAAATGAGAATTGGATCAGGGTTTAAAGTCAATTCAAACTACGCAAGAAGAAATAGAGTCCCTAGGGAGGTTCATGTCAGATTCCTTAAAAGAGCCATACGAGATGAGATCTTGAGAGCAGTAAGGGATCAACCACTGAAATATAAAGACAAAGAATTTAAACAGATTCCCAGAAGAATAAGAGAAGCCCAAAGAGAATATCAATTTTTAACAAGGAAATTGGTTAACAGAGGAGTGAATTTTAGATGGTTGATCCCAGAAGGATTATTAATATTTTGGGACTTGAAAAGATATAGACTGGATACTCCAGCTCAAGCAGAGGAATTTTTCAACATCCATAGAGCTTTTCTGGAAAAAGCTGATGTTGAGCCTAAGAAACCAGAGAAAACGACTGCTGCAGAAGCATCAAAGCAAACGGAGGAGGAAGTACCTAAAAAGACTCAACTAGAGGAAGATATTAGATCCAAAGACCAGAGACAGATAAGCTCTCCCAGAAGACTGAGGTCTCGATATAATTGAAATTATGGAGGAAATTGGATTATTTTCAATAAACATAAATGGTCTCAACTCCCCATCAAAAAGGAGTAAAACATTTCATAGGTTACAAAAGTTGAAAATGGACATAATTTGTCTTCAAGAGACACATATTAAGAGACAACATTCTAGAATTTTAGAAGAACCAAAATTAGGTAAACTTTATTTTTCTTTGGCATTACAAAAGAAAAGAGGGATAGCTTTCTATATAGAAGAAAAGATGAACCCAAAGCAAATTTACGTTGATGAAGAGGGGAGAATATTAATGGTAGAAATTACATGGAATCAAAAACAAATATTGATGATTCCAATATATGCTCCCAATGAGAAACAAGATCAATTTTTTCAGCAATTATATGACAAACTAGTGGGCTTAAATTATCATAACCTTTGTATACTTGGAGATTTTAATGCAATTGCTGATGCAGTAGGAGACTACAAAAGCCACAAACAAGGGGGAAAAGGGAGTAATATTTTACTTAAGCCTTTTTTAAAAATGAAAGATGAACTTTGTATATAGGATATATGGAGAGAGATGAATCCAGAAATAGCACAATATACTTTTTACTCAAATAGGCATAAATCGTGGTCAAGAATCGACATGATATGGACTTCTTATGATTTGAAGACCATGATACAAGAGGTTGAAATAGAACCAAATATTTGGGCAGATCATAATCCAATTAAAATGACTTGGAAAGGATCTAGGAAAAAATTAAGATGGCTGTTGAATAAATCTATATTGAAAGAAAAAGAATTTTTACAATTAGTAACATAAGAAATGGATTTTTTTTAAATCAATAAAAAAGAAGAAACCTCTATTCAAAATTTATGGGACACGGCAAAAGCATATTTTAGAGGTTTGGCTATAACTTATGTTGCCAAAAAGAATAAAGAAAAGAAACAAATACAGCGTAGATTGAAAGAACAATTTAGCAACCTGGAATCCAAGTTATGAATTGATCCACAAAAGAAAAATTTGAAGACACAAATGGAATTAATAAAACACAAATTAAACTTACTTGAGATGGATATAATGGCACAACAGATCAAACGAGCTAAATAGAACTTTTTTTTAAAATGCCAATAAACCAGGAAGATGGCTTGCATGCAGATTGAAAAAAGAAAGAGAAAAAAGATTAATAAGTAAGTTACAAGACTCAAAAGGTGAGTTATATTGCCATAATTGTGTAATGAAAAAAATCACTAAGGCTTATTATGAGACACTCTATAAAGCGGAGGTGGTTTCCAAAGCGGCAATTCAGGACTATCTAAAAGAAGCAAATCTTCCAAAGGTCCCTGAGAATATGCGACAGAGGTTAAATGAGAAGATATCAATGATGGAGATTACAGAGGCAATAAAAAGGCAAAAGAAAGATAAAACACCAGGACCTGATGGACACCCTGCAGAATTCTATGTAGCCTTACAAGATATTGTAAGTCCAATTTTGAAAGATTTGTGCAATGAAATTTTTATACAGACAAAAATACAGAATTCATGGACTGAAGCCAATATTAATTTGATACCCAAAGAAGATACTGATCTTACACAAATTAAAAACTATAGACCAATATCGCTATTAAACGTGGATTATAAAATTTTCGCTGCAATAATGGCAGAAAGAATGAACAATTTTTTGGTCTGAATTTATACATCCAGACCAAAATGACTTCCTGCCTAAAAGGCAGATAAAGAACAATTTAAGGATTATTCTAAATATTTTGGAATATTATGAAAACCAACCAGGGAATTAGATGGCACTTATATTTCCTGATGCACAAAAAGCTTTTGATAATTTAAATTGGCAATTTATGTTCCAACAGCTGCAGGAAATGGATTTTGGTGAAAATTTTATAAACACAATTCAAGCAATTTATAAGAAAAAACAGCAAGAATACTTTTAAATGGAGACTATACAGATAGATTTGATATCAAAAAAGGCACTAGACAGGGATTTCCATTGTCCCCTTTGTTATTTATTCTCACATTGGAGGTGTTGGCTAGGAATATTAGACAGGATACGGAAATTAAAGGACTGGAGATTAAAGAACAGAAATATAAATTACAAGATTTTGCGGATGATTTGGTTTGTATTTTAGAAGAGCCACTGGAAACAGCTGTTAAACTCTTGCAGAAAATCAAGAAATTTGGAGAAGTGGCTGGACTGAAAATAAATAGGGAAAAGACTAAAGTATTAACAAAAATCTAACAGATAAACAGAAAATCTAACTTGCCAAAAAGACAAATCTTCAAATAGTTAAAAAAGTTAAATACCTAGGTATCTACCTAACAGCAAAATATACAACATTAAAAGAGGATAACTATGAGAGATTAATGAAACAAATAAAAATAGATTTGGAAAAGTGAGAAAATCTTCAACCATCATTGTTAGGAAGAATAGCGATGGTTAAGATGAACATTTTACCAAAGTTAATTTTTCTATTTCAAACAGTTACTGTTAAATTGAGCAAGAAATCTTTTGACAATTTAAATGCAACAATACTAAGATTTATATGGCAAAGAAAGAAAGCAAGAATTAAAAGTAAACTGCTACAAGAATCTAAAGACAGAGGGGGCTTTGGACTCTCGGACTGGAGACTTTATTATCAAACAGCCATTTTGCTTTAGCTTAAAGAATGGATTACATTGAGAAACAAACAACTTCTTTATTTAGAGGGACATGATCTCCAACTAGGTTGGCATGCTTTTATATGGTATGAGAAAACTAAAGCACATAAATACTTTCAAAATCATGCCATAAGGAATGTATTGCTCTCAGAATGGGAGAGAATTAAACACAAAATGTATACGAAAATATCTGAATGGCTTCCAACAATGGAAGCATTCGCTTACCCAAATTTAATTAATTACGACAAACTTGTTAGTTACAAAGATATTTTAGATAAGGATGGAAAACTTAAAGACAGGCAAGTCCTTCAACATCAAGGTATTGAATTAACAGGGTGATCCTATTTGCAAATTCAAACAAGATATGAAAAAGATATAAAATCAATGGGATTTTATAAAGAGCAGACTCCACTTGCTAAAATACTTTTAAAAATAGATGAAAATTTGATCAAGAAACTTTATAAATTTCTGTTAAGCTGGAAGATGGAAGAAGAACAAGTAAAAGAATCAATGGTAGTATGGGCAAAGAATTTTGGATATTCTATAGACTTAGAAGACTGGCAAAAACTTTGGGATAAAAACATTAAACTCACTAAAGCAGCCTCATACAAAGAAAATTTATATAAAATGTTTTATAGATGGCATATGACACCAGTTCGTTTAGTGGAAATGTTTAAAAATGTATTGAATATTTGTTGGAAATGTAAACAAAAGCCAGGTACTTACTACCATGCCTGGTGGACATGCCCTAACACAAAGAAATATTGGTCTAAGATTCATAGATGGCTGGAAAAGATGACGAAAGTACAGATAGAATTTAAACCGGAATTGTTTTTGCTAGGAATATTAGGACCTAATTACAGTAAACAGAATGATTATTTAATATTACATGTTTTAACAGCTGCAAGAATAGTATTTGCCCAATTTTGGAAAAATGAAAACCTACCATCTGATCAGACTATAAATACCAAAATTTTAGAATGTGCAGAAATGAACAGACTAACTTTGGAGATGAAAGAGAAAGAAGATTCAATTTATTTTAAAACGTGGAAAATTTTTTTATCAATGGTTAGAAATGTGATAGAATGAGAAAAGAACTTGAAATTAAATAGAATAAACGATAGGTTTTAACTAAGCTTTATCTTCTATGTTAATAACATCATTATTACTAGTGATTTTAAATACTAGTGGTGATAATTAGAATTAGTTGATATTTTATCAGTTATGGTTATCTACTTAGAGGAACTGTATTTATTTATTAATTTTAGTCATATGATTATAGCCAACTTCACTTATTATAAATGTTTAGTATTATATAAACCAGGGGTGTCAAACTCAATTTCATTGAGGGCCATATCAGCATTGCAGTTGCCCTCGGGGGGGGGGGATTGTGTGGCCAGAGTGAGTGCAGCCTACTGGGTGGGTGTGGAGTGGGTGTGGCCTATTGGGTGGGCATGGCCAGCTCTACATCGTTCGTGTCAAGGGGCCCTGGGCAGGAGTGGGACAGATCTGAGGGTCTCTGGCAGAAAGGGTGGGACCAGGGCAAGTGCCAAGGCATGGTCCACTGGAGGAGCCTCACCGTTCCTCAGGCCATGTGGGGGGGGGGGACTGGATGATCGTACAGGCTGCCCAGAGCCCTGGGCAGCAGAGATCAAATGCCTAGCCTGGCCCTTGAGCACCTGCGGCAACAAGCCCAGCCCCACTTCCCCAAGGAGGTGCCCAGCTGCACTTACCTCCTCCTCAAGGCTGCTGCTGCTGTGCTTGCTCTCTTTAGCCAAGTTGCTCATGATGGGTATGAGGGCAAAATCAGAGGGAGGCCTATTCCCTCTCCATGGGAGGAGACCTGGCTTTGTATCCAAAGATTCCTTAGCAATAGGATGGGAGATCCCAGGATAGGCCAGGAGGATGGGGCAAGGGGATGGCAAAAGGGCAGCAGGACCGGACTAAGGCAGGACTTCTCTTAGACCCTCCCTTTCCTTCTTTCCTTTCTTCCTTCCTTAAGGACAGAGTGGTGGGAAAATATTTGAGATGAGGGAGGGAGAAAAACAGGCAAGAAACACAGCCAGGGCCAGGGCCAAGGCAGCGGGGGCTGTTCCCTCACTGTTTCCAGGATGGCTTCACGGGCCGCATCTGGCCCCTGGGCCTTGTGTTTGACATGTCTGATATAAACTATGTTTATTCAATATTTATACCAGGATAGTAGTTTGCTTGTTAAAGCATGGTATTATTGTTGGGGGTTACTCCATTACTGTACCTACCTTAACCCTATCCCGAATCCTTTATTTCCACTCCTTCCCATACCCTATCCTTTCCCTACCTGCATAAAATTTAATAAAATATTTATTAAAATATTGCTTTATGCACAAAAAGCATTAGATGACATAAACCGGCAATTTATGTTTCAGCAGCTTATAGAAATGGACTTTAGAAAAAAATTCATAAATGCAATCCAAACAATTTATGATAAACAGACCACTAAAATAATTGTAAATGGAGACTATACAGAAAAATTAAAAATTAAAAAGGGTACAAGACAGGATGTCCATTACCCCACTGCTATTTATATTAACACTGGAAGTATTGAATAGAAATATTAGATAAGATGCAAAAATTAAAGGACTTAAGATAAAAAATGAAAAGTACCGTATATATTACAAGCATTCGCAGATGATTTTGTTTTTATACTGGAAGAGCCACTTGAAACAAGCACTAAATTGCTGGAGAAAGTAGAAAGTAGAAAAATTTGGAGAAGTGGCAGGTCTGAGAATAAATAGACAAAAGACTAAAGTGTTGATAAAGAATTTAACAGAAAAACAAAAAAGCCAATTCACACAAAAAAACCCAAATCTTCAAATAGTTAAAAAAGTTAAGTACTTGGGAATCTATTTAACAGCAAGATGTGTAACAGTCAAAGAAGATAATTATACATGATTATTAAAACAAATAAAATTGGACTTGGAAAAGTGGAAAAACCTTCAATTGTCAATGTTGGGGAGAATAGCTATAGTGAAAATGAATATTTTACTGAAAATACTCTTCTTATTCCAAATGATTCCTGTAAGACTGGGAAAAGCTTTTTTTTTTTTTTGATGAACTGAACACAATAATATTGAAATTTATCTGGCAAGGGGAAAAAAGCGCGAATTAAAGTGAAAATGCTACAAGAAGCTAAAGATAGTGGAGGATTTGGACTCCCAGACTGGAGGTTGAACTATCAAGCAACTATCTTAACATGGCTCAAAGAATGGATAATGCTTAGAGATAAAAGACTATTGTACCTGGAGGGGCATGACCTGCAGATTGGTTGGCATGCCTTTCTGTGGTACCGAAAAAATAAAATACATAAATACTTTCAAAACCATTTTATAAGGAATGCACTTCTTCTAGAATGGGCAAAAATAAAAGAAAAAAATTACATTAAGATACCTGAATGGCTTTCAACAATGGAAGCTTTTGCTTAGCCAAACTTAATTAACTATGATAAAGTTGTGACCTATAAGGATATTCTGGATAATGAAGGGAAACTGAAACATAGACAAGATCTACAACAACAAAGTATTGATTTAGCATGGTGGCCATACATGCAAATTCAAATGAGATATGAAAAAGATGTGAAAACAATGGGATTTTATAAATTACTGACAGAATTTGATCAAGTATTGTTAAAGACAGATGATAAGTTGATTAAGAAACTTTATAGAATTCTGCTAAATCTAAAGACAGAAGAAGAACAAGGAAAAGAAACAATAATAACATGGGCAGAGAACTTTGGATACCCTATAGAGTTAGAATAGTGGCAAAAACTATGGGATAGAAATATTAAACTAACTAAAGCTGTGCCATATAAAGAAAACTTGTACAAAATGTTTTACAGATGGCATATGATGCCAGTGAGACTAGTGAAAATGTTTAAAAATACCCCAAATAATTGTTGGAAATGTAAACAAAGGCCAGGTACTTATTACCATATCTGGTGGACTTGCCCTAAAGCAAAAAGGGTTTGGGTTAAAATACATTTATGGTTGGAGAAAATGACTAAAAAACAAATAGACTTTAAGCCAGAATTGTTTCTGCTAGGAATAACAGGAGCTAACTACATGAAAGAGAGCGGATATCTAATATTACATGTATTAACAGCAGCAAGAATTGTATTTGCCCAATATTGGCAAAATGAAAACTTACCAACTGAAGAAGTATTAATTAAAAACATTCTAGAATGCACAGAAATGGATAGATTGACTTTAGAGATTAAAGAGAAAGAAAATTCAGTTAACTTTAGAACATGAGATAATTTTTATCAATGACTAGAAAAACGACTCAGAGAGAAAGGAATATAATATGTAATTTTGAATACATACTAGCAAGAAGGATGCTATGGTAAAGTAGGAAAATGAAGAATAAAGTAGAATAATAATAATGATAATGAAAATTCACTAAAGCAAAATGATGTGTCTGCACAATTACTGGAATAAAGCTGTGTTAGCAAATACGTGACTAACCAAAAGCTAATTGCATTCAGAAACCATGTATCAAGTATAACTCTCTTCATTGTATGCCTGTGAGAAACTAACCTGATGAAATAACAATATAGATTTCTATGTGTGCTTCTTTGTTCCTGAGAAAAGAAAGCTATAAAACTGTAGTTTGGACCTGCCCACGGGGTTCAGAATTGCTTGTTGTTATTGCTTCTGAACCTTGCGCAAATAAACCTCTCTGCACCCTTTGGAATTCGTAAAAGTTCCTTTCGTTTTCCACAAGATTTATGGTGCCTTCTCCGCCAAGACTTTTAGGAAGAGGCCATTGACCTTCCAGACGGATTGCCCTGGTGGGGGGGCCCCTTTGTTGATGACGACTTCTCCAAGCCGGCTCCATGGCCTTTGTCTGCGGGGATACCTTGACGGGAAGGGAGGGGAATTCACCCATCAGCGAAGCACTCCAGTCAAAGATCCGCCGGGGGTGGCAGACAGGTTGTTAATCAACAAAAGAGTCTGGAACACCTGCAGGCAAGTATTGTGAAAAGGGGATATTTGATCCCATTTGGATCAGAAGAGGGGACTGATCACCGCCTAGAAGACAAGGCGTCGTCCTTAAGTCTTCAATAGGTAGGACTGTGTGGGTGGTTAAACCATCACATTTCCTGCAGAGTGACCATTGGAATGTCCAGCACTTCAGGTCAGTGGTAGTGTGTTAGGAAGAAATGGGAGGTAAACAGTCAAAGAAGGGCGTTGGTGAGACGCCACTTCAGTGCATGTTAGAAAATTTCAAAAAGGGTTTTTCTAGGGATTATGGAGACCCAAGACCAAATCCAGCCATGTTAAAAAGATTCTGTGAATCTGAATGGACCACCTTTGGCGTAGGGTGGCCCAAGGAGGGATCGGCGAATCCCGAACTCATGGCACGGGTTCATCAAAATGTGACTGGAAATGGTCATTGGGACCAATATCCCTATATAAACCAGTGGCAGATCAATATTGCAGAAAAGCCTCGATTGTTAGCAAAGTGTCAGCTAGAATGTGCTAAAATATACTTGGCAAGCCAAAAAGCCAAACCACAGACAAAAGCTAAGATTTTCAGCCAGGAAGAAAGGGAGGAAATTGCCAGACCCTCTCCCTATGTTCCTAGAAGAGAAGAAGGGGGAATAACTCAGCAAATTCTACCCCCTCTGGTTGAAAGAAATGAAGTCCAATTTCAACCAGAAGCCGGTGAGGAAAGAAAAATAAAAACAGATGAAACCATTCAAAAGAAAGATAAGGACTTGGATAACGATAAAAGCGAAGCAACAGTTTCTAACCGGACTAGAAGCAAAAAGGAGGTGAAAACAGAAGAAAATATAGCCCCTCTAAGAGAAGTTTTGGTCCCTGGACCAGACAACACCAATATTTCCATGCTCCAGTATGTTCCCTTTACCACCACTGATCTCCTTAATTGGCGACAAGAATATGGCCCATTTTCAGAAAAACGTCAAGAAATAATTGATCTATTCTCAAACATCATTCAGACCCATAATCCCACGTGGGATGATATGCAATATCTTATTTCTACTTTACTGGATATGGAAGGAAGAGAAAAATATAGATTAAGAAAATTGAAAGCACTTGCCCGTCGACACCCAGACGGAGGAGTTAATTATCAGGCAAACAGAAGTTCTGAAGCTGTAGAACAAAGACCAGACTGGAATGCCAATGACCTTCAACACCAAACTTTATTGCGAAATTACAGGCTTCTGTGTTTAGAAGCCTTGAAGGAAGCCGCAATTCGTCCAGTTAATTATGCTGCAGTAACTAATGTTTGGCAAGAGAAAAATGAATCACCAACTGCTTTTCTCAGCCAACTGATAGAAGCTTATAAAGTAAACACAGGTCTTGATATGGAGTTGACACAAAATCGCCCAATCCTAATTGAAAGATTTATTACATAAGGCCCCTTCTGTGCGTGGCCTTAGGGAGAATGTAAATCAGATCAGAAAGAGAAAAAGAAAGTTGAAATGTTAGCAGTGGCATTGGGGGATGCGTATTGGACCCAACCAATGTGCCATCTGTAAACAGGAAGGACACTGGCAAAGGGAGTGCCCCCAGAGGAATGGCCAACCCAGGGGACAATCTCACCAGTATGGAAGAGGAAGAGGATTTAGAGGGACTTTCTAGAGAAGCTAAAGGAAAAGCTTCCAGGGAAGAGGGCATCCAGCCTATCCCAGTCAAACAGAAGAAAGAGAAGAAAACATGATCGGCTTAGCCAACATGGAATGGGAAGACTGAAGAGGACAGGGTTCTATGGCCCCACCCCCAGAGCCCATTGTTAAAATACAGGTGGGAGGACAGACTGTACCGATGTTAGTTGACATGGGAGCCACCAGATCTGTCCTAAACAAATCTATTGGCAAGCCAAAAAAAACCAAGGATGATTGCTTTGAAAGCACATCCAGACTGCTCCAATTGTTACAAGACTGTGGCTACAGAGCATCCAAAAAAGAAAGAACAATTAGTTCAAAAGACTGTAATGTATTTAGGCCAGCGGTTCTCAACCTATGGGTCGCGACCCCATTTGGGGTCGAACGACTGTTTCGCAGGGCTCGCCGGACACCGCAGTCTGCCATTTTGTTTTTTGTTTTTTTTTGTTTTTTTTTCCCATCACGTGCACGCTGCACATGCGCGATTCGGGCCATCGCGCGCGCGCCGAGCATGCACGGATTGGCCCGTCACGGTCTGCCATTTTGTTTTTGTTTTTGTTGGTTTTTTGTTTTTTTTGTCACGCGCGCACCGCGCATGCGTGGTTCGGGCCGTCATGCGTGCACCGCGCATGCGCGGATCGGCCCGTCGCGGTCCGCCATTTTGTTTTGTTTTTTTTTAATTTTTTTTCTGTCGTGCGCGTGCCGCATATGCGCGGTTCGGGCCGTCACGTGCGCCGTGCATGCGCGGATTGGCCCGGCGCGGTCCGCCATTTTGGTTTTTTCGGGGTTTTTTGGTTTTTTTTGTCACGTGTGCTGCGCATGTGCAGTTCGGGCCGTCGCGCGCACCGCACGTGCGCAGATCGGCCCATTGCGGTCCGCCATTTTTTTTAAATTTTATTTTTATTTTCGTCATGCGTGCGCCGCGCATGCGCGGATCGGCCCGTCTCCTGCGCACGCTCCTGGGTCGGGGTCGCGGCACGCATCGGCAGCGCAAGTGTCAACCTTGAAAAAGGTTGAGAACCACTGATTTAGGCTACAAACTATCACAAGGGCAAAGAACTTTGGACCCCCAGAGAAAGCATGCTGTGTTACACATTCCCATTCCCAAAACAAAAGAGGAAGTTAGAGCCTTTTTTGAAATTACAGGCTTCTGTAGAATTTGGATTCCTAACTTTGCTCTCACAGCTAACCATTGTACCAAGTTTTAAAAGGACCAAAAGAAGAACCTCTTTTGTGGCAACAAGAACAAATCCAAGCAATGAAACACCTCCAACAGGCTCTAACCACAGCACCAGCTCTAGGACTACCTGATATATCTAGGTCATTCTCACTTTATGTCGATGTGAGACAGAATGTGACTTTAGGAGTTCTTACCCAAAAGTAGGGAAATTGGAACTGACCAGTCGCTTATCTGTCAAAACAGCTAGATATGGCCTCGCAAGGTTGGCCACAATGTTTAAAAATTCTAGCAGCAGTTATGTTGTTACTGCAGGAGGCAAACAAGTTAACCTTTTCAGCCCCAGTGGTTGTTTATACTAGTCATGCCCTGCAGACAATTATTGACAATAAGGGACATTTATGGATCATTAATCAAAGGATGCATAAGATACAGGCCCTTTTATTAGAAAATCCACACACATGCAGCCATCTACAAAGAAAGAGGATATTTGGACTCCACAGGCAAGACCATCCAATATGCAACTTTGATTAAAAGACTTATCAAGGCAGCACAGTTGCCATCTAAAGTTGCAATCATCCATTGTCCTGGACATCAAAAAGACTCAAACCTTATTACCCAGGGCAATAGGAAGGCAGACAAAGAAGCCAAAAGAGCTGCGTTGGAAGGCCTCCTCTCCAGTCAGATGTCACTAGGTTCATGTATTTAGACACCTACTTAGAACAACTTGATCCTACATATACGCAGGAGGAAACCCAAAAATTGAAACAGAATATACAAGCTGAACTAGTTAAAGGCTGGTACACACTTCCCGATGGACACATTGCTGTTCCTCTTGCGCTTGCCCACTCCCTTATTTTCACGCCCATAAGCAACATCATTTAGGAAAAACTGCATTATTACAACAGCTTGAACGATTTTTCTATCTTCCCTTTGCTTCTTCGCTAACAGCACAAGTATGTTCTCAATGTTCCACTTGTGCCCAAACTAATGCATGCCAAGGACCAGTAGTACCACCTGGTCAACAACCAATCTCTTATTTTCCAATGGACTATGTCATTGTTGATTTTACTGATATGCCCAGAAGTAAGAAATATATAGCCCTGTTAGTTATAATCGATTCCTATTCAGGATGGATTGAAGCCTTTCCAACTGTAAATAAGAAAGCTATACAGGTTGCCAGAATATTTCTGAAAGTAATTATTCCTAGGTTTGGTTGCCCTTCTAGGATTTCATCAGATAATGGCCCTGAATTTGTACACCAAATCAATAAGGCTTTAGCCCAAGCATTAGGAATCAGGTGGAGATTTCATTGTGCCTTCCACCCTTCAATCGGCTGGAAAGGTGGAATATGCTAATCGCACAATTAAAACACTTATTACCAAATTTTGTTTGGAAACTCATCTTCATTGACCAGATGTTTTGCCTATGGTTTTGTATGCAACCAGACTGGCCCCCCGCACTAAATTACAACTTAGTCTTTATGAGCTCATGTTTGGCCACCCCCCTTGTCTATTTAAACCTGAAAGTCAGGGCTGGCCGGACTTAGCTCATAAGGGGGGAATACACCAACAGAAATTGTTACATCAGTTGCAGCTTCATAATTTGGCTGTTTCAAACTTGCACCATTATATGATGGAACAACAACCCCCTCCAGTAGTCACGGAAACACATGGGTTCAAACCAGGAGACAGAGTGTGGGTAAAGCACTGGAAATCAGATCCCTTGAGCCCAAGATGGAAAGGACCGTATACTGTTGTCATGTGTTCTCCTTTGGCAGTGAAAACCTTGGAGGGAAAGTCCTGGATCCACTGGAGTAGATTGAAAGCAGCTGCACCTGCAGATCCAGTAACTTACAAGGTGGATAAGACTGACAAACCTTTGGTGTTGAAATTTACAAGAAATACACCCTGTTGAACCCTACCAGCAATGGGTTCTCAACACACGGTGTGAACAACAACCTGCTAAGACACTCCGGACACTGTCTCTCTACGCAGGGTGGAAGGTATGAGGATTCTACAGCTCATAATACCTGTTAGTTATTTAATATGGAGAATATACACACATTCCTACACAAATCAGTGCAATGGCTGCACGAGAGGTCATAATGCAAAAACCCTCTAATAAAAAAAATTATTGAGTACCACACACAAAGAAATAACAAAAACACAGGGAAACCAAGGTTGTCAAAACTGCATCAAGACTACAGAACAAAAACCAGATAACCAAGACTTTGATTTATCATACAATGAAACCAGAAGGGTGCCAAGATAGCTCCCCTAGCTCTTGTACATACAACAGAACCACGTATAACGTTTGTAGAAAAGGGGTCCAAAATCAGTGTTATAACCCCAAGTCTGATCCAGATCGTTGGGCCTTACAAATCAAAACACATAGAACAAGAAGCAGCTATAGGGACCAGGCACTATTAGGGATCTCCCAATGGAAATCCAACCCACACTTCAGTTTTAGCGTCACCTTTGATGTTTGCAAAGCAGCTAATTATTGGGCTGCAATATATGGTTGTGGAGGGATCAGTCATATCCACAGCTATATCCCAAACCATAAGTACTTGTGCCCACCAGATGGATGTGCATGTAAGTGGTGGTCATGTATTAAGTGGCATACCCAAGACCCGAAGGAGATGGACCACATCTTGTTTGAAAAGAATGAAATGAAAGCAGATTCCTGTGGAATGGATAACTGTAATTTAGTGACTCTCACAGTCAAGAATGGCAGTTGGTTCCGGAACAAAAAAAGATGGGAAAGAAAGAAGGGGATGTTTGGGATAGGAATAGATGCCAAAGGCTACGACCCAATGTCAGAGGTGGAAGTCAAAATTATAACTGCAACCAAAAGACCAGAACAAAAATCATTATTTTGGTCATATTATGAGGAAATGGAGAACCTAAATATTCCTGAAGTACCTAGACATATAACCAATACCTTTGTTAAGTTGGCTGAAGATATTCCCCATACTTTAGACATGTCTAACTGTTTTGTGTGTGGTGGAACAAATATGGGAGAAAGATGGCCATGGGAGGCACAAGAGTTAAATTATACCAAGGTACTAGAAATGTCTAATAATAATAATTTAACCTATACAAGTGGAAAGATGGTGACTGGACTCTCACTTCCAACTTGGTAGGACATGTCTGTTACTCAAGAAACAAAATAGAATCTTGCATAGCAGTAGGTGACCTCCTATGCACAGGGACTTGGGAAAGCGGTAAATGGTGGTCTGGAACCAACGAAACCATTGCTATGGATCATTATGCCCTTACTAACGTATCTGGGATGCCATATCTAAAAGACCCCACAAATACCAGTCTCCATTGGCTAACCCCAGATGGAATGTACTGGATTTGCGGAAAAATGGCATACGGACAACTACCTGAGAACTGGTGTGGATCTTGTGTATTGGGAATAATTCGACCAGGATTTTTCCTGTTACCATTAAAAACTAAGCAAATTCTTGGAGTTCCTATCTATGATGAAATTGGCAATATAGGACAAAAAAGGAAGCCAAGTGCATACACCCAATGCACAGGAATCACTTGGCAAAAAAAATGAATGGCCACTTTGCCACATCATTCTAGTTTATGGCCCGGCTACTTGGGCTGAGGATGGAATGTATGGATACCATACCCCTATTTATATGCTCAACAGGCTCATTAGGTTACAAGCAGTGGTAGAGTTAATCACTAATGAGACTGTGAAGGGACTAACTGAATTGGCCAAAGAAAATGTGAAATCCAGAACATATATCATGCAAAATAGGTTAGCCTTGGACTATCTGTTGACCAAAGAAGGAGGAGTATGTGGAAAATTCAACCTAACAAACTGTTGCATCGAAATAGATGAAAGTGGAAAAGTATTGAAAGGCATAACTGACAAAATGATCAAATTAGCACATGTTCCGGTGCAAACCTGGAAAGGATTTAATTTGGAAGACGTATTTTCGGGATGGTGGCCAAAGTTACCAGGCCTACAAACCATCATAGTTATAGCAGTCTTGTTAATTCTAGGATGTATTTTGATTCCTTGCTTACTCCCCTGTCTTATAGCAATGATTCAAAGGATCTCAGAAAGTACAGCCCAATTAACTGTAAAACATGAAACAATGTTAGTCTTATGGGAATATAAAATGGTGCCCACTAAAGAACCTGAATCAGAGGTAAAATAATGTAAGTTTAAGCTGGAAAACTTCCAAAGGGAAAAGTAGGAAAATGAAGAATAAAGTAGAATAATAATAATGATAATGAAAAATCACTAAAGCAAAATGATGTGTCTGCACAATTACTGGAATAAAGCTGTGTTAGCAAATACGTGACTAACCAAAAACACATTGCATTCAGAAACAATGTATCAAGTATAACTCTCTTCATTGTATGCCTGTGAGAAACTAACCTGATGAAATACAATGTAGATTTCTATGTGTGCTTCTTTGTTCCTGAGAAAAAAAAGCTATAAAACTGTAGTTTGGACCTGCCCACGGGGTTCAGAATTGCTTATTGTTATTGCTTCTGAACCTTGCGCAAATAAACCTCTATGCACCCTTTGGAATTCGTAAAAGTTCCTTTCGTTTTCCACAAGTATGGAGTGATTAGTTAATATTGTCTAAGATAGTTAACCATATTTATTATCACCTATTACTATATCTACTATTGTTGTTTAAATATATGTACCCAGACAATATGCTGTTTGCAAAACATCGAAAATGTTACCTGGGGAGACCCCATCCCCATCCCTGATCCCAACCCAAACCTAAACCCCAATCCTAACCTGACCCCATTCTACCCACCCTTTAAAAATTAGTAACACTTCCCCCCCCAAAAATGACCTTCAGGAAATTTGTGAACTACAAGGAGACCACAGCTATTCTGTTAAGTGAAGATTGTCTATAATGGATTATTCAGCAGATCAGGATACATGGAGAGCCTAAGACATGCCTAGGCCTAGCTGGATCACATGCCTCACACAGCCAATTCTGTGTCTCAATTAAGTAACAGTTCCCATTGGCTGGTTTGTTGCTATGGCTATTCCAGTTCATAAATTCTTGCACACTGACACTCCTCCCTTTATGACTGGAACAGACATAAAACCCAAATAATTTAATACTCTTCCCATGGTGTACTCCAGGGCTTTTCAACCTTTTCACCCATTGTACCACTTTTAGGATATGGCAATATCCAAGTACCACCAGTCGCCTAGCAAGGTGTCAAAAACTTGATGACAAAAAACAAAGGAAAAAAGTGATAAAGTACAGGTAGTCCTTGATTTACAACAGTTCACTTAATGATTGTTCAAAGTTACAATGGCACTGAAAAAAGTGGCCCCCAAGCCACAGCCGAGCAAGACACCTGCCTGCCCACCCAGTGGCACTCTTCCTCCTGTTCGAGGTTTTCATTGTTGTGAGCATTTCTGTTGGGGATTGGCAGTGGAGGTGGGGTGGGGGGTGTTTGGTTTTTAACCCACCCGTCTGCTGGGTGGTTGCAGCAGGTTTTGGTCACTTCACATGACCCTGGGACACTGTGACCATCATAAATATGAATCAGTTGCCAAGCATCTGAATGTAAATCACAAGATCCTGGAGATGCTGCAACATTCCAGCTGATCAGTGCTTCTTCTGGGCTCAGCAGAAGCGCCAGGATCAGTGCCGAGCTCCAGCTGGAACCTGGCGCTGATCCTGGTGCTTCCACTGAGCCCTGACAGCCCTGAAGAAGCGCCAATCAGCTGGAGCCTGGTGCTGATCCTGGTGCTTCTGCTGAGCCCTGACAGCCTCAAAGAAGCACCGATCAGCTGGAGCCTGGCGCTGATCCTGGTGCTTCCACTGAGCACTGACAGCCCTGCAGCTCCAGCCATCTCTTGTTCAGGCTTGTGCAGTGCTGCCACCGATTCAGCTCATTCCCCTCCCCCGCTAAAACTTTTCTAGGATGGTCGCATACCACCTCCCAGGTGCCAATGTACCACAGGTGATACCCGTACCACCGGATGAAAAGCCCTGGTGTACTCCACCCAATGGCTTGGTCATTACATCTGCCAGATTGTCATCTGAAGAACAATGAAGCAAGCGAATTAGTTTACTTTTGATGGCTTCTCTGACATTACAACACTTAATGTCCACATGCTTGCTTCTACTTTTCACTCTGTCACCTGTTGTCATTTTAATGCAAGCAGCATTATCTTCAAACACTGTTACAGCTTCTTTAACTTCTATGTTTATATCCTTTAACAGCTTTTACATACCAGGTTAACTCTGAACAAAGTTCAGACAGAGCAATACATTCTGCCTCTGCAGTAGAAATAGCTACAGTTTGTTTTCTGGATTTCCATCCAATCAAAGTCTCTCCAAATAATACCACAAACCCAAAACTGGACTTTCTGGTTTGCGCATCATTGGCATAATCACTGTCAACATAACATTTTAACTTTAATTCTTCAGAGACCTATATTTGAAGACCCAAATTCACAGTTCCTTCATATACCTGAGAATTTTCTTTACACCCATCCAATGCAACTGCATTGGTGTGGCAGTAAAGCAACTTAAGATGCTTACTGCACAAACTATGTCTGGTCTGGACCACTGTGACAGATATAATAGGCTCCCTATTGCTGACTGATATATCTCCTGATCACAGGCTTCACTTTTGTCCTCACCCAAAGTGTTGTGAAAATCTATGCTCATAGGTGTTCGAGCAGAATTACAATCCTTCATATTGTATCTCTCCAACAGCTGTTCAATTTTCCCTCTTTGACTGAGAACGTAGCCACTTTTTCTCAGTTTTTTTTTTTTGTATCTCTACACCAAGATAGTTTTGTATTTCACCTTTGGTTGCCCTTTTCTCCTGATTGCCTTTGGAATATGCACCCATGCATTGCTTCCAAATACCCTTAAATGTGCCAGAGATGGCTTTCTCCCAAATAGCACAGCATATGGAGTATCATTTATAAAGAACTCTATAACCTATTGACCAAATAATTAGCAGTCAACATGGCTTCGCCCCAATATGACCTGCTCAGACCAGAATTCTCCAGCAGTGAGTCTTTCATGGTCTGCAAGACTCCATTCCATCTTTCAGCCACAACATTCTCAACTGCTGTGTACTGATTTGTCTGTCTATGTTGTATTTTTAGCTGCCCCAACTACTGCTGAAAGCTTGCTGACATGAATTCTGTAACCCTGTCAGTTTGCAGCTGGCATACCTTTTGCCTATATCTTCTTTCTACGAAGCTCACCCATTGCTTGAACTTCTGCAGCACCTCTGTTTTGTGTCATGCTTCCGACTAATGAAACACTTCAAAGAAATTCCAGGCATTGTTTATCCTAGAAAGCCTTTATTTCAGTGTAACAGAGTGTCGGCACTACATGGATGGATGCCAAGATCTGAATTTCCCTTCCTTTGCACATAACATTCCAGGCTATTCCTCACCCCTATTTTGCTGTCATGATTCCCATTTTCCAATCAAGCTGGAGGGCAAAGATTCACTTCCGTTCCCTTCCCGTGCACAGTCCTTATCTTTCTCTCCCCCCACCTTCATCTGAATTAACTCTAAAAATACCAGACAGTTCTGCATATCTTGTCAAAGCAATAATATCCAATATTAGCAGCGTTGACATCTTGCTCTTAAGAAAATAACAGAAACCAAATCTGCTATGGTCATCTAAAACGACCAGTGCATACCTGGCTCCTCGCAAGCTGGCTTGCATTGGGCCAACCAAATCTGCATGTACCAGCTCTAGAACCCTTGTTATCTGCCTTGTGCTCTTCTTCCTTACTGGGAACACCTTGGATTTCGATGATTTATATATTGCATACTCTAAGTATGCCTTACACTCTTTCAAGGTTAATCCCTCTACAAACTCCTTTGCAACATTCTGAAGCTGGCATAGCCAAGCTTTATGTGCAAGAGATGAATGCATGAATCATGTTGTGCCACATTACCAAATGTTTGGGCACATTGAATCTTTTGTGGCTTCAACACATAAAGATCATCCTGTGTTATGCTCTGTGCACATACACTCTTTCTTTTTATGAGATATTTCCCATCTACAAACGTGGTCTCAAACTCTTGTTTGTGAAGACTGGAGACACTCAGTAAATTATACTCATTTTCAGGTACACATAATACATCATTAAACCTTTCCTCCAGACATGGAATCAGCACACTGCCTTTTCCCATGACTTTTGCCTTCTGGCCATTTGCTAAGGCCAGTGCATATCCTGCAGTTGAATCCAATCTGGAAAACAACTTAGAATTATTAACAATTGTTTAACTAGCCCCACTGTCTACTAACCATTTGTCTTCGCTATTACAATAGCTAAATTTTGCAACAGCAGCTTGTCCTTTTGCTGTGTTTTTTCTTTGTAAGCAGTCTTTCTTTAAATGAGTTTCAGCCCCACAAATGAAGCATGTCTTTTTCTCTTGTTCTTTCTTCTTGAGAATTCTCTGCTGAGATGTAATCTGTTCTCTGCAGACAGGAAGTCTGTTGCTTTGCTCTCTCTGCTCCTGTGGCTTCTTCTAAAATGGTTTTTCCGTTCTTCTGAAATCAAGCAAGCTTTAAGTCCTTCCATACTTAATTCCTGTTCTGATCTGCATTCAAAAACAAGAAACAATGGCCCCACATTTCATCAAGACTATTTAGTACCAACAGCACCTTCTGAGATTCAGGAATCTGCATTCCTCACTATTCCAATTCAACAAATAGTTTCTGCATGTGGAGCAAATGCTCTTCTATGCTCTCATGTGGCAGTAACCATGTATAATTGCCTCAATAATTGCACTATATTGTATGCTGACACACTCATGTGCACACTTCTCAACTTCAACCAAACTTCTTTTGCAGTTTTTAGGTCAGCTACATTTAAGAATTGTTCATCTTCCACACTTAAGGTGATGTAAGCCAGTGCCTTAACATGCCTCCATTGATCTGCAGCTGCTAATTGCCCCTGGGGTGGATTAATCACAACATCCCAGAGCTCCTTAGCCTTCAGGAAGCATTCCATTTTTGCAGCCCAAATAAGATAATTTTTTTGTCCAAATCAAGGCATAGAGCTCTACTTTAAATCAGCCATCCTGCAAGCCTTCAGCTGAGCAGCCCTTTTCTTTCTTGTTTATTTAACTTGGACCGTCCTTCAGCATAATTACAGCTCCCTGTTGAGCCTCAATCTTTTTCTTCGGTCTGAACTGTGTGCAAGGGCTGACTGGGATCTGAGCCCATAACCTGTTTTACAGCTTTCCAGTGAAAAAATAAGCCCCATTAAAGAAAATGAGCAGGAGGTATAGTTTAGAAAAACTTTATCTATAATATATATACACACACACATATATACACACACATATATATACATACATATATGTAGGTCCTTGGTTCTTTGGGTTTTCTCCCATGTAGAATTTGAAGTGTCTTGGCGACGTTTCGACGAAGTCCCATTCGTCATCTTCAGGCTGGTGCTTTTGGCTTCGTGCTCCTAGAAGATTTTAAGATTTTAAATTTTGTATGTTTTGGGTTTTAAATGGGATTTTGGCCAAATGATTTAATTTATTTTTAATTATTTTAAATTTTGTATATTTATACGTTTTTTAAATTTTAGGCTGTACACCGCCCCGAGTCCTTCGGGAGAGGGGCGGTATAGAAATTTAATTAATAAAATAAATAAATAAATAAATAAATATTACAGCCTCTAGCAGTCACAACAGCTGAACTCCACGTGGTAGGAGTGGGAAAGCTGTGCCTCTCAGAACGTCTACTCCCAACAGTCCTGAGCAGCACAGCCAAAGGAAATATTCAGCAACACCTGGTGGTCCACAAATCATCCATCCTTCAGATCCCCCCACTTGGGGACAGGATCAGAGCATAAATACCTGAAGGCGTATGTCTTCTGATGCCAGCTCAGCTGCCCCCGGATGCTGTAAGCGATGGTGGTGACGAACTCACCACCCAGTCCAAGCTCTGAGCACAGCTTCAGGGCAAACTTCTCAGGGGAATTCTCCTTCTCAGACATATCCCACTCAAACTGGTCCACCAAGGAAATGTTCCCCACATGAATGTTGAGCTAGAAGCAGAAGACCCAGGTGAAGTCTTCCATTTTTTATATGCCAGGCAAACTTGAATCTAGCCATCCCTCTCCTATAGAATCAAAATAAGTTGATTCAGAGTGTTACAGACTGAACCTCCATGCCTGTCTCTGTGCCTGCTGGCTGCCTTCCTTTGGAGAACAACAGATTCTATGCTCCACCTGTTTCAGGATATATTGGGGTGGGCAGAAAAGAAACCCCAGCAAAGAAATGGAACCGTCCAGAGGTACCTGGAGGTATCATGCAAGACAACTACTCTTGCTTGATGTCCCATCAGAATCTTCTTCATAGAACTTGCTTATTCCTATAAAAATGCATATATTCTCATCTTTCAGGATAGTTTACAATTATAATCTAAAGAAAACTCATCGAAGATCTTTTAGCCAAACATAGCAAAATGCATTTACAAAAGATAGCAGTTAACATATTAAAATACAATTTATACTGTTTATAAAGCAAAAGTAGCAGCTGAAAATCCAACTGATCTGCAGACTTTGGTAATGAAAATTGAGAAGCATACTAAAAAAATGAAACTCAGATTAAATATAAAGACCACCACATTAATGACAACATTAATGAAGGAGTTTCTTTTCTTCCTTTGTATGTATTTGAGTAATTTATAAAGTTTGTACAATATCAAAAACTAGAAAAGGTGTTTTCTCCCTTTAGGGTTAAAAATTTGAAATAATGTAGGGAATTCTTTTAATATAAATTATGACAATTGATAAAGATTAATGAGTAAACAGAAGCATATACTATTTCCCGAAGCAAGGAGAAGCAGAGATGTCATTATCCAAAGAAGAGAATATATACTTAATTTTGTTTCTATTTGGAAATTGCTTTCGGATTTTGTACTTGCAATGGGGGAAAAAACTGAAACTTTGATTTTGTTTTTGCTGATTAGGTAGGCTTGTTGCTATAGAAATAGCTAATATATACTGTTGTGTAAAAGTAAAAAGTTGAGGTTGTAATGTTATCTTCTACTGTGCTAATTGGAAGTTGGTATGTTTTTCTTTCCTTTTCCTTTATACCATATTTTCTCCCCCCCCCCAGAATCCAATTATATTTCATTTCTAATTATCGACTATGGAAAACCCCATTTTTGCCCTCTCTGGATTCTGTCATACTACGAAGGGGAAGGGGTTTTATGGCTCTCACTTCCTTCATTAAAACTTCAAAGGGACTGAATGTGGATCTCACCCAGAGGACTAACAATATGGCCCATCAGCTTTCATCTACTACTCCCTGAAGTTTCCCTTCTGCTGGTCTAGAGGAAAAGGGGGTGGAAATGTGACGCCTGGGATTGTCGCTGGAAGGATGGTGGGGTGGGGACTGCTTGGGAACACTTAAAACCTTGAATGGTAGGGCTTGGATCCTGTCTAGAACGCCTGCAACCATCTTATCTTAATAGATGCCTGTTGGAAAAGATATTCCAAGAGTTCTGTCTTCTTAAGATGTAGAATGGGGTGGGTCCTTACATTAGACAGGATCTGCAAAACTAGTCCACGTGGAAGGGAGAACCTTGCCGGGGGACTTTGCAAAAATTACCATGTCAGATGATGGAGCAGAAAAGGGAGAAAACTCCCCGGAAAGGGAGCCGCTGCCCCGACTGAAACCCTACCAGATGTCGGGATCTGAGAGGTCAGATTCCTCAGGAGAAAAGGTGTGGAGATACGTAACCACAAACCTCGGTAGTCAATGGGCGTTGGAAAGAAAGGCAAATGAGAAAAGAAATCAAGAAAGTTGACACTGAGATGGGGGGCCAACCAACCAGAATGGAAGCAGGAGATGGGGAAATCCCTGTATGCAAGTGAAGAGGAAGAGAGCTGGGCACCGGACTCAGGCAGGATCCTAGAGAAAGCTATTGACCTGATGAAGAGAACCCTCAGCTCCCTAGGAGAGGAGAATTCTGAGCCCTACGGCCGCACCAGCTCCTGAAGCCGCAACTGGAGAGACACCGAGGGGGAAGTGGAACCTGCAGCCCCGGGGACGTCTGCTGATCCAGTAGCCCCCACTCCCCGCTGACCCGCAGATGGCGATCTGGATGGAAGACACTACCACCGACAACGAAGCCACCGATCCATTCAAAGACTCCCACCGCTGGACATGAGATTCAAAGGGGAGCCAACACGCTTGGGATTTTTCTAACCCAAGTCCTCAGCTACATGGAGAAATACGGGCGGCACATCCCCAGCGACAAAGCCCGTATCCGGGTCGTGCAATCTGCCCTGGACGGGCCGGCCGTAGATTGGGTGGTGAACTTGCACGACTCCAATGCCCCAGAGCTCAACGACTTCAACCATTTCATGTCCTCTCTGAGAAGGCGATTTGAGGACCCCCTGGCTGATCGCAAAGCCCACGAAAGAATAAAAACAATGAGGCAGGGCAAACGCCCAGTAGCCGAATATACGCAAGAATTCCGGGCCATTGAACTTGCCAGAAGACATCCTCCTTAGCCACTTCAAAGACGGGCTAAACTACGACCTATATGACGCTTGCCTGCCCCGAGGGGACCCATACCAACTTGATTAATGGTACGTTCTGGCAGAGGAAGCAGAGATCGACATATTGAAGAGGCACCAGTGAGGAAAACAATGGAGCCACTCACCGCCTGAGTTGACACGTGAACCAGTGAAACCATCGGCTACAGCCAAGAAGCAAAAATGGGTGTTTCAAGTATGGGAGAGAGGGGCATCAGGCTGTGGAATGCCACCCAAAGGCCCCCCAGCACAACCCAGACAGATCACCGGCCAGCAAATCCGGGAAGTCTCCAGCTAAGCGAAAAGAACCTGCCATGAGAGTGATGGAGGCTGTGGAATCCCCTACCTCTGTCCATCGTGGGGAAGGAACTCCAGCCTACACCTCAGGGCCAGTGGACGCGACGACAGCTCGGAGGGCGAATCCCTGGTAAGTGGACCCACCGCACCCATTCTCAAGACAGTGACTATATTAATTCCCCCCATGCCCGAAGCTGTGAAGGTGAAAGCCTTAATAGACTCTGGCTGCACCCGCTGCCTCATTAGCCCGACGCTAGTGGGAAACCTGAGCATTCCATCAAGGAGACTGGAACAACCAATCTCATTTGCCCACTTAGATAGGTCCATAGCAGGGGGGGGGTTCCAGCTACCCTAGCCACTTTACCAATACACCTCTCCCTGGGGAAACATGAGGAAGACATAATGTTTGTAGTGACCCCAGGCATGGAATGCCCGATGATCCTAGGGATGGAATGGTTAAAAAATGGAACCCCTGGTGAATTGGAGGATGGCAGAAATCACTTTCCCGAAAGGGGACCCTGTGGACTTAAAATCCCAAGGGGAGCTACCAAAATTAAGAACAGAAAAAGCATCCATGGGAGAGGAAAAGGGACTACCAGAAATACCAGAGAAATACAGAGATCTTGCTGAAGTTTTCAGTGAGGAGAGGGCGGATGAGCTCCCCCCCCACACCGACCCATGGTGTCAAGGTTCCGACTAATGAACCACTTCAAAGAACTTTCAGGCATGTTTATCCTAAAGCCTTTATTACAGTGCTACAAATTGACGTCACATCATGGACATTTTATGCCAGAATCTGACTCCCTCTTGCTTGTATCTAACTTTTCTTGCTAAACCCCTCCCTTATCTTGCAGTCACAAGTCACAGTATCCAATTAGTGTGAAGGTCAAAGGTTTACTTCCTCTTTCTTTCCCGGGCTTTTTACCCCCCCCCCAAGCTATGTATTAACCCAATAAATACCAGACAGTTTTGCATATTGTCAAAGCAAGCATATACAGTATTTGCAGCATTGACACACAGACTGTGCCATTGAATTCAAGCCTGGGACAAAACTCCCGAAGCCCAGGCTATACTCCATGAGCCCAAAGGAGGAAGAGGAAATGGGTCCTGGTTTACTTACGTGACATTCTTATCTTCACCGAATCTAAAGAGGAACATGTCAACCTAGTCAGAGCGGTTTTAAAGAAACTGCGAGCCGCCCACCTATATGCCAAACTATCAAAATGTGAATTCCACCAGGAAAGGATAGACTACCTAGGTTATCACATATCCCCACAGGGCATTGAAATGGACCCAGAGAAGGTCAGAGCAGTATTAGAATGGGCACCACCCCGCACAAGAAAGCAACTGCAAAGTTTCCTGGGTTTCGCAAACTTTTACCGCTAATTCATTCCCTCATTTGCCCAAATAGCCTTGCCCCTCACGAACTTACTAAAAATGAAGAGAGCATCCTCAGTAAAACCTAGCCAGCCACTGACATGGACAATGGAGTGCCAAGCGGGCGTTTGAGAGATTAAAGAGACTTTTTTCTGCTGAACCAGTACTGAGGCACCCAGACATGGCCATGCCCTTCATAATACAGACGGATGCAAGTAATGTGGCAGTGGGGGCTGTACTATTACAAGAAAACGATGAAGGGGTATTGCAATCCTGTGGGTATACATCCAAGAAACTCACCAAAACGGAACAGCACTGGCTCATGTGGGAGAAAGAGGCATACGGGATACGTTGGTCATTACTCACGTGGTGCCAGTTCCTTGAAGGCAACAAAATCCCTTTCCAGGTGTGGACCACAAGAATTTGGAAGCCTTGAAAACACCCAGGAAGGTCAACCCCAAGCAAGCCTGCTGGTCCCAGCATTTTCACCAATTCCACTTTACGCTGAAGCATTTGCCGGGGGGAAAGTACTTCCTGGCAAATGCACTATCTCGCATGCCTCAATATAACAGTACGCAAGCTACCGACTCTAAACCGATGATGGTAGAATCACAACTGGCAGCGCCAGTAACCACCAGAGCCCACACTAAATTAAAACCACAGCTGGGCAGCCAAACCGGAATTGAATTCCGGTAAAGTTTGGAAACAGATGAATGGTTCCAGAAAAATAATAATGTGTGCACAATGAAAGACTTGGGTGGAGGAAAAGTTATATATACCAACAACCCAAAGAGTCACATTCATGCAGCTTTGCCATGACACAAAATCAGCAGGGCATCTTGAATTTATAAAAACATTACACTTAATTAAACGGCAATTTTGGTGGCCATCCATGAAAAAGGACAGAGAAAGTTACGTGGCCAGCTGCCCAAAGGGTGCAACTGCCAACAGGTTGCAAGGGAAATTGCCTGGGCTGTTACAAACAGTGGCAAATCCCTCAGCCCCTGGAGGGAAATAGCCATGGATTTTATACTGGAATTACCAGAAAGCAATGGGAATACTGTCGTCTGGACAGTCACAGACTTGTTTTCCAAACAGGTGCACTTTATCCCTTGCCAAAAGATTCCCACCGCAAAAGCCTTAGCGAAACTTTTCATCCAGCATATTTACAGATTGCATGGGGCACCCCAATGCATCATATCTGATAGGGGAGTGCAATTTACGTCTGCATTTTGGAAAGAATTTTTATCCCTCTTAGGGACCACTCAGGGACTGACATCTAGCCATCACCCTCAAGGAAATGGACAAGCGGAACATTCAAACTCAGTACTAGAGCAATATTTAAGATGCTTTCTTAATTTCCAGCAGTCTGATTGGACGGACCTACTCCCTTTCGCAGAAGTTGCCTACAATAATGCAGTCCATTCCAGCACTCCTTTTCAAATAGCTACCGGTCAAAGTTTCAACCCCATGCCAGAACTAACCCCAAACAAACCAGTGATCCCATCACTGAAAGAATGGATGGAAAGGGTTTTGTGGCTCCCAGTGTTTTGTTTTCAATGGGAAACGGGTCCAAGTGGCTCTTTGAGTGTTTTGGGTTGCCTAACCCTGATCTAGTCCGACAACCCAGGGATCTATTGAAACAATGTTGCAACATGACAAAATAAGCATTGCCCAAAATGAAATGCACGCCTCACTAAAACTAATTCAAGAGATGATGCAAAAAAAATCATGAAGAGACACAAAGTAACTTTGAGAAATTAAGCGAAGAAATCCTGGATATAAAGGCACAATTTGAAGCGCAAAATCAAATTATTATTAAAAATGAACAAAGAATCCAGAAAATGGAAAATAAATCAGAGGATATTGATAAAAAGATGGAAATGTTATTACAAGAAAATGAAAAATTAGAACAAGCAAATCAAGATCTAGAGGGGGGCAGTTAAGATTCTGGAAATGGAGGACTTCCGGTTACGGAATGCGGCGACACCGGTCACACCTGAAAACTTCTCTCCAGGCCGTCCGGAGTTTCCTTCGCCGGTAGACCCCCTAGGGGGTCTAAAGTCGCCCTTGAGGGGTGACCACCGAGGAGGAGGCCGGCTGGTAGATAGGGGAGGGCGGCAGCTTCCCCCGAGTCTCCAGCTTCTCCTTAGGGCCGACGGAGCAAAGATTGGCTTGCCGATCACCCTGCTGCACCAGCCGAAAGTCACATTGTCATCTAAGTGTTAACGACCCACCGCGGATGATCCGGGTGAGATCCCTTTTGTTCCTCTTCACACCCCTGCTGTTTTTGCCTGTAGAAGCTGTTTGTGCTATTATTTCCCCGTCTGGAGAAAGCGGCTTTAGTAATCGTGGGAACAAACGCGTTTTACAAAAAGGATAGAAAAATAAATAAATATTCATTTAAAGACTATATTCTATTCCTACTTACATTGTGAGGTAGAAAAAACTGTTTTTGTGCTTTTTGGAGTGGTATTATATCGGCAGAGTATTTCTTTTTTTTATTCTCCCTTTAAAGATAGAAAAAAGGGAAAAAAATGGCGTTTGAAGAAGTCTTTGTAGCTCACTGAGGACACCTACTGGTCAAAATTTAATATTGGATTGTTTATTTGGAGATGAGACAGCTTTGGTCTTCAAAATGTTTTTCAAGAAAAAAGATAATTTGACCCAGTTGTGTGATCTGTGGGGGTGGATAACGTTCAACTGTAACTTTCATTAAAAAGGAAAAGGATTTTTCTTCAACTATTGCTAAAATGGAGAAGCCTCAATCACATTTAAACTGTAAACTTATACTGGAAAAGATCTATGAGGCTAAAGAAGAAATATGTACTACAATAAAAGAGGTTACTACAGAACTAAGAGCCAGAATTTCTACTTTAAAACTTAAAACTGATTCCCTGATTACACTTGACTACTCTATAAAACAGATTACACAAGAAGAGTTTACTGAGGATAAGGAGAATCTTATTTTGCCTTACAAATCAAGACCAGGAAAAGCAAAGACCGAATTTTGGACTTCTGAAGCAACGAGGCTTTATGGACAAGAGAAATAGAGGATTAAATTGGAGATCAAGATGATCTATATCAGCGGTTCTCAACCTTTTTCAGGCTGTGACCCCGACCTACGCCGCGCATGCGTGGCGCGACCCCGACCTGCACCGTGCATGCGTGGCGCAACCCCGACCTGCACCGCGCATGTGTGGCGCGACAACCTGCATCACATGGGGCAGCGGCAGGCAGGCCCAGGTGCTCAGGTGCTCCTGGGCAGCCGCGGCGATGCAGGGCGACCACGGGCTGGGCCACCAGCTGGCCCAGCCCAAGGGAGGTAAGACACCCGCCGGGCCCCATGCGCGCCAAAAACCCTCCCTGCGCCGCCACTGCCCCACTAGCCTTGCCTTCGCTGCCGCCCGTTTGAGGCGGCGGCAGGCAGGCCCAGGCACTCCTGGGCGGCCGCGGCAGCGCAGGGCGACCATGGGTTGGCCCACCAGCTGGCCCAGCCCAAGGGAGGTAAGCCACCTGCCGGGCCCCACACGCACCAAAAACCTTCCCTGCACCCGCCGCTGCCCCGCTAGCCTGGCCTTCACTGCCGCCCGTTTGAGGCGGCGGCAGGCAGGCCCAGGCGCTCCTGGGCGGCCGCGGCAGTGACGGCGCAGGGCGACCACGGGCTGGCCCACCCCAAGGGAGGTAAGCCACCCGCTGGGCCCCACGCGCCAAAAACCCTCCCTGCGCCCGCCGACCTCCCACCTCCCACCCCTGGCCCTCTTTTACTTACAGTTTTAGTAGTTGCTCAGCAGGGAGGGGCGGAAACCTCCGGAGAGCTCGCCTTCGCTGCAGACAACATGCAGCACCGTTTGCAGACTGGGACTTTTGGCGGGCTCAGCAGGACAGAGACAGCCTGGACAATTCCTATTGGCTTTTGAAAGCCAATAGAATTAGACTCTATTCAAGAGAGTCTATTCTATTGGCTTTCAAAAGCCAATAGAATAAGAGGGAGTAGCACAGCTAAGGAAAAGGGAAAAAAATGGCGTAGCACAGCTAAGGAAAAGGGGGGGGAATGGCGGACTGCGTTGTTTGGCGACCCCCGTGAAATGGTCGTTCGACCCCAAATGGGGTCGCGACCCACAGGTTGAGAACCGCTGGTCTATATCAAATCAAGTGACACTACAAGGAACAAAAAGAGACCTATTATCTGGAAGGGAAGTCCTGTTATGGAAACCTACCTGGCAAAAGAGGAAAGCTAGAATAAGATTCAAAAATGAAAGTTAAAATTTCTTAAATTAGATTAAGGCAACCTAGAACTATGGACTGATCTAAGGACTGAGGTTTTGAGTTTGAAGTAAAAAGATGTCTTACAGTTGTTCTGAATCAATAATTAATTCAATGTTAATTAAATATTGAAATGATTTAAGATTTGATATTAATTTGTTAACTTAAAGAGATTGATTAAGCGAAGGATTAGATATTTAGAGAACAATTTGATAAATACATACATTTAGATGTGTCTAGGACAGATTAATGTTTTTCTTTAAAGACGAGATATCTTTCTGTATAAGGGATTAAAGACAATTTAGAATACTAGGAATGTTCCTTTTAGAATGTTAGGCTTATTTCTATGAAAATTATGATGTAATGGAATGACGAAAATTGAAGAGGTTTCAGATTTGAAGTACTAATAGTTAATTGAAATTTAATACGATATGATTTTCTGATGATATGGATGTTATTAGTTATGATAATTAACTGAGACTTTGCTTAATGGAATGACATGATTTAAGGTATGATATTATTATTATTATAGCTTGAAGAGATGGATTAGCTGATATATTTGATAGGTATAGGATAGATTAATATTTTACTCGAAATAAGGGAGATTAATGGAAGAAGAAACAAATAAGATTTTGATAAAATTAAGAAAGTAGAACATATGTGGAAGGGATATTTGAACTGAAAATGTTTTTATTTAAAGTTAATTTGATTATGGTAGAAATTGATGAAGCTTAAAAACAGGCTCAGGTTGAATAAAATTAAGCTAGAATTGGATATTCTAAATATACCGGTACTATGCTATTTGAGGGGAAAAGAGAGGGAATATTTGACGTATTGATTATATTATGTACATATGTCTTGTTTTACGATGTTTGATTACCCCAGCACCACGGTGTGTCCTGAATATGTTCAAGAACTTTAAAAAATCAATAAAATTTGTTTTTTTTTAAAAAAAAAGATTCTGGAAATGGAAAAGGCGGAATACTATTTGAGATTTCAAAATATCCCTGAGGATAGAGAAGAAAACATAGCAGTTGTGATCATTGACCTTCTGGCAGAGGCTCTGAAGGCAGACAGAGTAGAGATCCAAATGAAGACTGACGAAATATTTCGCATGAATTCAAACTATGCAAGGAAAAACAAACTATTAAGAGAAGTACATGTAAGGTTTATAAAGAAAACAACAAGAGATGAAGTACTGAGAAAAGTGAAAGATGAGCCATTACAATGTATAAAACAAAGAAATCGTGGTTGTAAAGCAGATACCCAAGAGAATAAGGATGCTCGAAGACACTACCATTTCTTAACTACAAAGCTGATCGCCAAAGGCATAAACTTCAGATCGCATTTTAATAAATTGGAACAACACAAGATATCGATTGGATTCAATCTGGAAAGCAGAGGACTTCGAAGCAAGGAGCAGAGCAATTTTAGATGAAAGGACTGCCTACGATAATAGTTCTGTGATGCCCTGCCCCCAAACGCTTATCCCCCTTCTTAGTGGTGTTAATGAGAGTCTTGCGTTTGTCCTTGCCCTCTACCAAGTAAGGGTTGAGGGCTTCACCAAAAAGATGTCCCCCAGCGTAAGGCTTAGCAGCCAGGTGCCACTTAGCCTTTAGGTCTGCCCGCCAGTTCTTGAGCCACAAAAGTCTACAGGCTGAAATGTCTGCCGCTATGGCTCGCGAAAAGTATCTGGCGGCATGGAGGGAGGCGTCAGCCATGTACTGGGATGTGGCCACCAACTTACCCAGGTTCTGGTGAACACGAACCTGTTCAGGAGGGATCATATCTTGGAGTTCACGTAGCCATAGCACGGAAGCCCGAGCGAAGGTCATGGATATGGAGGCCTTGATTGCCCAGGCCGATGCCTGATGCGATCTGCGCAAGGCAGCTTCAAATTTTTTGTCCTCTGCCTTAAGCGCTTTGGTCATGTCCCCTGGACAGAGGGAAGGAATTATCTGTCATCATGATAGGTAAATTCCCCTTTTCTATCAATTTCTGTGATAAATTCCCCTTTTCTATTTTGGATAAGGGAACCTTCTGGCTAATGATCCTAATGAAGCTGAGGCATCCGGCACTGACTGATCAATTCAGTGGTGAAGCGCCCCCCCCAAGCGCTGTAATTGACCACTGAAGTGAGTCACCTCCCTCTAGGAATACAATTCCGAGGGGTAGTTAGGAAATCAGATGAGGGAGGGGTGGTGGGGGTCAACTGGTAAGGCAATGCGTCCTTGTGGGAACGAACTTGCCCTCCCCAAGATCAAGCAGGACGTTAGGCTCCAAATATTCAGAGGGCAAACAAAATGGCGGCTGTAGACAAAGAAATTGATTTCTGCCATCCTCCAATTCACCCAGGGGTTCCATTTCTTTAATCATTCCATCCCTAGGGATCATTGGGCATTCCATGCCTGGGGTCACTACAAACATGTCTTCCTCATGTTTGCCCAGGGAGAGGTGTATTGGTAAAGTGGCTAGGGTAGCTGGCACCCCCACCCCCCGCTATGGACCCATCTAACTGGGCAAATGAGATTGGTTGTTCCAGCCTCCTTGACGGAATGCCCAGATTCCCCACTAGCGTCAGGCTAATGAGGCAGCAGGTGCAGCCAGAGTCTATTAAGGCTTTCACCTTCATGGCTTCGGGCATGGGGGGAATTAATATAGTCACTATCTTGAGGATGGGTGCGATGGGTCCACTTACCAGGGGTTCGCCTTCCGAGCTGTCATCTGAGGCGTCCACCGGCACTGCGGTGTAGGCTGGAGTTCTTTCCCCCTGATGAGCAGAGGTGGAGAATTCCACAGCCTCCATCATTCTCATGGCAGGTTCTTTTGGCTTAGCCAGAGACTTTCCAGATTTGCTGGCCGGTGATCTATCTGGGTTGTGCTGGGGGGCTTTTGAGCGGCATTCTACAGCCCAATGCCCTTCTCTCCCGCACTTGAAACACCCCATTTGCTTCTTGGCCGTAGCCGATGGTTTCACTGGTTCATGTGTCAACTCAGGCGGTGAGCAGCTCCCTTGTTTTCCTTGGCAGTGCCTCTTCAGTATGTCGATTTCTGCTTCCTCTGCCAAGACATACCATTCCTCAAGTTGGTGTGGGTCCCCTCGAGGCAGGCAAGCGTCATAAAGGTCATAATTTAGTCCATGTTTGAAATGGCTAAGGAGGATGTTTCCAGCCAGTTAAGATTGCTGGGACTTCCGGTGGCTCCGCCGGCGCCGCTAGAGTCTCCTCTGTGAGGCTCCGTTCCCTGGGTATGTAAAGCCGCAAAAAACAGCGAACACCAGCTGTTTTTTGCGGTGAAAAATCCCCTCTTCGGGCGAAGAAGAGGTGTAGAGCATTGGGAGCAACAAGGGTTGAGCTCCTCTGAAATCCCTGAAGTTTTCAGGGATAAAGAGTGAGAGCTCCCCATAGCTCCTGAAAACGCTCCTGCCCAGAGACGCTTCTGTCATCGGACAGAAAAAGACGCCGCGACCGCCTCTGCTTTTAAAAATAGAACACAAGAGAGACTGTTTGCAGACTGAGTGATTACAGGAGTTCTTATTGGATTGCAAGTATTTTTTATTGTTTTTCTGGCTATATATTTCTAACTGCTATATTCAACATAATGCATTCAAAATGGCGTATAGCTTTCACTACTTTTACTACTTTCACCGCTAAAGGAAAGTGTTTGAAAGTGAAAGTGAATTCTCCATTTTTTTCCCCTCTTTGTTCTCGTAAGCGAAGCTAGAGGCCAGAGTGACTGTTTTAAAATTTAAAATGGATTGGAATTTACGTTTTAATGTCAAACCTATTTTGGACTGCATTGATAAATTTAAAGAAGAAACGATTGCAATATTGAAAGAGACTAATGCAGAAATATTAAAACTCTTTTTTCCAAATGAAATTGATTTGCAACCGTCTGTTGAACATTTTATACAACAATCCAAACAAGAAGAAGACAGTATTGAGGAATGGATCTTGCTTGATAAACAGTTCATTTACGGAGTGGAGGAAGAGGATTTGTTTCAGGACAGGAGGGGATGGTTATTCCTCTCAGACAAGCAGCAAGAAGAAGATTTAATTGAGAAAAAAGAGAAAGTGATCCAGTTTAAGAAGCAATTTATCTATGGTACCGAGGACCAGGAAAAGCAAGGACAGAGATCTGAAATGTTACTTCAACGAAAGTCTATGGTTAAGAGAAATAGAGGACTAATGCAAAGGTTAAGATGGTTTATATGGACTCAAATGATATTGCAAGTAAAAAAGAGAGATTTACTACTTGGAAGGGAGGCTTCGTTATGGAGATCTACCTGGCAAAAGAAAAAACCTAGAGTACGATTGAAGGAGTGAAACTTAAAATTTTACATAAGGAATTATGGGTAATTTAAAACTATGGATTGACTCAAGGACTAAGATTATGAGTAAGATATAAGAGAAGATGACTAATGGAAGATATAATATTAAGATTATGAGTAAGACGTAAAAGAAGATGATTAATGGAAGATATAATTAAATTGAAGAAGAATGTACTTGCTTTGAAATGATCTAGGTTTGACATTAGATTGACTGATTGATGGGATAAATAAGCATTATGGGATTTGATAAGGTTGAAGGACTCTAAGTTAGAAATGGATTAAATAGATTGTATTTGTTATTTAGGTTTATTTGACATATGAGAAAGCCCAGAAGTCGATTGAAGAAGTGAAATTTAAACTTAAGTGTAAGGAATTAAGGCCAATCTAAGATTATGGGTTGAATTTATGAGTAAGATGTATGAGAGGATGTTTAATGGAAGATATACTAAATTGACTAAATATATATATTTATACCCTCTGGGTATTTTCCCCTCCCGGCAGCTGAGCCAGACAGTGAGGAGATTTGTATGCAGTCTGAGTCAGACTCTCAAAGTGATGAGTCAGATTTGGAACAGGACAATATATGGCTTGATCCGAGATTCCGAAGGTTTGATAGGCGGAGGTGTCAGTTACGTGGAAAAAGGAAGTAATGGGGGAAGTGACGTATCGGAAACTATATTAGAAGGTGAAGAAGGGACTAATTCTTTGTCACGAGCAACGTTAATCAAGGAGTAGCCTGATACCTTGAGCAGTTCGTTTGAACTCAGTTTTCTGGTGTTTTTGGAATGTACGGAAGATTAATGAGATCTTGGACAACATGAGAGATAAAGAGTGAGTTAATTGGAAGGGGGAAGAGCATGTTTAATCTGAATGTAAATAAATCAGACTTGGCCGTTCCGGCCAACAAAATGCCAGCAGCTTGCTTTGAAGTGAATCTCTTGAAATGTGTTAAATAAAACTCTTAAAGAAATATTTATGTGGAGTTTACTGAGCTGAGAAGGGCCAGATACAACAGATTGCTCGTGACACAACGAAAATTAGTCCGAGCTTTCAGTACTGCGCAA
This sequence comes from Bothrops alternatus, assembly GCA_034064705.1. Lineage (NCBI taxonomy): Eukaryota > Metazoa > Chordata > Lepidosauria > Squamata > Viperidae > Bothrops > Bothrops alternatus. The sequence continues at coordinate 34,389 of JARGCV010000362.1, read as the reverse complement.
GTCCAGTGACGTCATGGAGCAGCTTCTCGCTGATAATCCTGCTCTGTATCAATTAGTTCAAAATCTCCAGCTACAAATTGGCAATTTGAAACAGCAGATTCAGCAAGCTGCAGGAGCCCCAGCCCCAGCTCCAGCCCCCCCTCCCAGACAAAGCAGGTGTTATTTAGCATTGCCTGATAAGTTTACTGGAGAGCGTAGTAAATTTCCAGCTTTTTTCAACCAATGCAAAACATTCATTGCTTCAACTCCAGCAGATTTCCAGCTTGATGAGACTAAAGTGGCTTTCATTTTAAGTTTACTCTCTGGTCCAGCTGCTGATTGGTCGTCTCCTCTGATAGACGGACAAGATCCTGTCCTGCGCAATTATGCAGGATTCTGCCAGCTGATGGAAAGAGAATTTGCTGACCCCCTTCGTAGACAAAATGCCACCAGGCGGATACGAGAGCTACGTCAAGGATCGCGCTGCGTAGCGGAATATATATCAGATTTTCGCCGCCTAGCTCAAGAAATTAATTGGAATGAAGAGGCTCTCATGGAAATCTTTCAAGATGGCCTGTCTTCCCAAATCTTGAATGGATTGAGACATACTGTAATACCCGCGACCCTGGATGCATTATATCAACATTGTTTGGCTATTGAGGCGCAAACGCAAGCCACGGATGCCCGCCTGGTCAAACAGATGGTTCTAGTCACCGGAAGTGCCAAGCCAGTTCCTGCACCACGCAGAGGATTCCAGACCCTACCTATCACTCCACCCATCCCGGCACCCAGACGTATTTTCCAACCATTGCCGGCTTACACTGAGAGGCGTCCTGTACCCATGGCCAGAGATGAGCCCATGGATCTTGGTGCAGCCAGATCTCGCTTGACCGAGGCTGAGAAGGCAAGACAGAGAGCTGAGGGATTGTGCCTGTACTGTGGAGAGATGGGTCACTTCGTCATGGCCTGCCCCCAGAAACGATGTGGTACGGCAGGTCCTACTCCTCTTCCAGCTCGGCCTCCCACTCAGCAGTTTCAAGCCACCTTGCCGGGAAACGGCCAGAGCCCGGCCTAATGGAAACGTTGGGTCGGGCAGGCGCCAAACCCAGTCCCAGTTCCGCAGACGAAGACCCCGGTCCTCCGAGACATCTGATCCTAGCAACCAATATACTTCTGGGAAACCATGCCCAGGGCATTCCGGCACACGCCTTGTTGGATTCTGGAGCCACCACTAATTTCATGGATGAAGCTTTCGCTCGTCAGCATGCCATACCTTTGTGCTCCGTGAAGCCGCCTATGTTGGTTGAGACAATCGATGGTCGTGAGTTGTTGTCTGGACCGATCAAGTTCATGACCCAGCCCATACGCCTGGTCATAGGACAACATGAAGAAGCCATCCAATTCTATATTACCAAGGGACTTCATTTCCCCTTAGTTCTTGGCCTAGCCTGGTTGAGAACCCATGACCCTTGTGTGGTGTGGTCCCAGAACTTTGTTTCATTTCCCAGTTTGCAATGCGTAGACCACGTACGCCAAGTTTGCGCAGCCCAGCTACCATCCCACCCTGACATCACCTTGCCGGCCGACCTAGCGGACTTTGCAGATATATTCAGTGAAAAAGAGGCAGACCAATTGCCTCCGCATAGACCATATGACTGTGCCATTGATTTGCTGCCAAATGCCAAACTTCCAGGGGGACGCCTTTACTCCATGTCAGAACCCGAGTTGGCCGCATTAAAAGACTTTGTGGACAAAAACCTGGCCAGGGGTTTCATTCGTCCCTCTTCCTCGCCTTTGTCAGCTCCTGTGTTATTCGTGAAGAAGAAAACCGGAGATTTACGCCTATGCTGTGACTATCGCAAGCTCAATGCCATCACGGTGCGCAACCGGTACCCTCTGCCTTTGATTCCTGATCTCATGGACCGTCTCCGATCAGCGACCATCTTCACCAAGATAGATCTACGGGGTGCTTACAACCTGGTTCGCATCCGAGAGGGGGACGAGTGGAAAACCGCGTTTGGGACCAGGTATGGTCATTTTGAGTATACCGTCATGCCCTTTGGACTCACCAATGCTCCGGCCGTCTTTCAACACTTTATGAATGACATCTTCCGGGATTTATTAGATCAATTTGTGGTGGTTTACCTCGATGACATCCTGATTTACTCCCCGTCACGAGCAACTCATCTCCAGCATCTCCGGCAAGTTCTGCAATGCTTGAGAGAGCATCACCTTTACGCCAAGTTAGAGAAATGTCAATTCTATCAAACCACCATTGAGTTTCTGGGACATGTGATTTCTCCACAAGGCATCGCCATGGATCCTGGCAAGGTTGAGGCCTTGCAAACCTGGCAACCACCATGTAAAGCAAAAGATGTCCAAAGACTTTTGGGATTTGCGAACTATTACAGGATATTCATTCCGAGATTTTCTGCCTTGACTGCGCCCCTTACTCGACTGTTACGGAAAGGCATTAAATTCCAGTGGGGCGATGCCGAGCAACAGGCGTTTCAGACCCTCAAAAAGGCTTTTGTTCAGGAACCCATTCTCAAGTATCCAGATCCTTGTCGTCCCTTTGTAGTGGAGGCCGACGCCTCAGATGTTGCTGTAGGGGCCGTGCTTCTTCAAACACGCCAAGATGGCGGCCCCCTATTCCCGTGTGCTTATTACTCCAGGAAACTGAGTCCCTCCGAACGCCATTATACCATTTGGGAAAAAGAGCTATTGGCCATCAAGACTGCTTTTGAGACCTGGAGACACCACCTGGAAGAAGCCCGCTACCAAGTTGAAGTTCGGACTGACCATAAAAACTTGGAATTTTTGCAATCTGCCAGGAAATTGAATCAACGTCAGATCCGTTGGTCTTTGTTCTTCGCTCGATTCAACTTCAAAGTCACCTACATTCCGAAAGGGTACAACAAAAGAGCAGATGCCTTGTCCCGTAAACCTGAGTATCTACAGATCAAGGACCCCTTGCCGCTTCGAACCATTCTGCCTATCGAATCGATCGCAGCCGTGCACGATCCGGTAGATCTACGACGACAGATTCGGGAAGCGCAACAACTAGATGACTTTGTGGCACAGAGGAGGCAAGAGGTGGGTCCCAACTCACCTTGGACCTTGTCCGAGGGTCTATTACGCTTCCGCAACCTGTTATATGTTCCAGCAGGCCCACTCCGTGGTCTCATCCTGACTCAATGCCATGATAACCCTGCGGCAGGTCATTTTGGTTTCTTTAAGACTCTCCACTTAGTGTCTCGGACTTTTTGGTGGCCCAGACTTCGCCATGATGTTCAGTCTTATGTGAATTCCTGTGTACGGTGCCGTCAGGCAAAACATGCCACCGGAGCCCCTCCGGGATTATTACAGCCTTTGCCCACGCCGGAGAGACCCTGGGGGGCTATTTCCATGGACTTCTTGACTTGTCTACCTGTTTCTGCCGGCTACACCGTTGTCTTTGTAGTGGTGGACATGCTGACCAAGATGGCACATTTCATTCCTTGCCGAAGAATACCGACAGCCAAGGTCACTGCTCAGCTGTTCATTCAACATATCTTCCGGCTACACGGTTTGCCTGACAAAATAGTGTCCGACCGAGGAACCCAGTTCACCTCGGAGTTCTGGAGAGAACTCATGTCTGCGCTTCAAGTCCAAGTTAATCTAGCCTCCACGCATCACCCAGAGACTGATGGGGGTACAGAGAAAGTGATTGGCATCCTGGAGCAGTATTTGCGTTGTTTCATCAACGACCAACAGAACGATTGGTCCAAATATCTCTCCGTGGCCGAATTCGCTTTCAACAATTCTCAGCACACTTCCACTCAGACCACTCCGTTTTTTGCCAACTACGGCTATCCCAGATTTTTCCCACTCACGCTCCTCGATTCTCCAGTTCCAGTTGCAGAGGACTATTTAACCGAACTCCAGTCAGTCCACGAGATGGTTAAGCACCACTTGACTAAGGCCAAGGAAGACTACAAGAGGGTTGCAGACCGCTCTCGTCGCGACACGCCGCCGTTAGCTGTTGGAGATCGGGTTTGGCTCTCCACCAAGTACTTGTTTCCAGGGAGAATTCACCGCAAGCTTGATCAACGTTTGACTTTGCCTAGGTCTCTTCGTGTACATCCCGTGTTTCATCGCTCCTTGCTTGTTCCTGTCAACCCTGATTCTCCGCTTCGACCTCCTGATCCGGGCCCGACAGCTCGCCGTGCTCAAGTTCCTGTTTCCCGGTTGGAAGAGTCCGGCATCCGAGATTCCCGATGGCTCAACGACCGCTTCCCATATTTGGTTGATTGGACCGGGGGTGGGCCAGCCGCTGGCTGTTGGGTAGATGCTCATGATATTGAGGCTCCTGAGTTAATTTGGGCTTTCATACTGCGTTTCCCTACAAACCACATCCCCCTGACCCAGGGGGAGGGGCCTGCGGGGGGGGATAGTGTTGTGGGTGTCTCTAGACCGGCTGGGGACATATCAGAGGATGACGAAGCACAACCAGGCCCCTCTGGGTATTTTCCCCTCCCGGCAGCTGAGCCAGACAGTGAGGAGATTTGTATGCAGTCTGAATCAGACTCTCAAAGTGATGAGTCAGATTTGGAACAGGACAATATATGGCTTGATCCGAGATTCCGAAGGTTTGATAGGCGGAGGTGTCAGTTACATGGAAAAAGGAAGTAATGGGGGAAGTGACGTATCGGAAACTATATTAGAAGGTGAAGAAGGGACTAATTCTTTGTCACGAGCAACATTAATCAAGGAGTAGCCTGATACCTTGAGCAGTTCGTTTGAACTCAGTTTTCTGGTGTTTTTGGAATGTACGGAAGATTAATGAGATCTTGGACAACATGAGAGATAAAGAGTGAGTTAATTGGAAGGGGGAAGAGCATGTTTAATCTGAATGTAAATAAATCAGACTTGGCCGTTTCGGCCAACAAAATGCCAGCAGCTTGCTTTGAAGTGAATCTCTTGAAATGTGTTAAATAAAACTCTTAAAGAAATATTTATGTGGAGTTTACTGAGCTGAGAAGGGCCAGATACAACAATATATATATATACACCCAGAAAGGGTGAATTCTGACTGAAGAGAGGTAAATAACTCGAAATAGCTATCTCAGAAATCCCTTATTTCTTTGTTAACAATTTTAAACATATATATATTTGTGCTTGCAGATGGCTCTGGGTTGAGCTGAAACAAGCAAAAGGAAAGAATGATTTCTTCCTCCCATATTTGGGTTTACAGGGTGCAATCTAAAAAATAACCACTTGACACACACACACACACACACACACACACACACACATATATATATTAACTGAGGGGGTTACTGATATTATTTGTTTATTTTTTTTTTCAAAAAGATGATTTACTTATTTGATGTTTAATGGTTTGAAATGACTGTCTAGAATGTTAAAAGAGATGGATTATTGAAAGATATATACTAAACTTGATTGTTTGGGTGATTCTATATAACCTCTCAATGAATTGAAGTGATGGACTGATTCTTAGATTGAAGGTTTAGATATGTAAATGAATATTAATATTCTTAACAAGATGATATGTTTGTTTTGTTTAGTGGATTGAAATGATTTAAGGTTTAACATTAGATGGAATGATTGAGGGATTAGATATATATTAGAACTGATAAGGTTGAATAAATGTTAGATAGAGATTGTATTTAGTATATAGTTTAAAATTTTTGTTAGGATTATATAATAATTTTGTTTGAAGTAGTGGGTTTTCTTTTGTTTTACCCTGTACTCACTCTGGGAAGTCAGGGGGGGCTAGGGAGGGTTTATAATTTTATATACTATGTTTTCTCAACTGCAATTAGGGTTGATGTAAGAATGTGTAATTATTGTTATTAAGGGGTTGTTCGGGTGGCCTCTGGGCACCACATCTGATGGAAAGAGGAAGGAGGAGTTGAAGGCTGATGCAAGTAGAAAGTTGATAAGAAGGGGGAAGAGAAGGGACAGTAGGGCGGAGTAGAAGGAGGGAGATAGAGAAGGAGGGAGGAGAGTAGGTAGTTAGATGGTAAGTGAGGGGGGAAGGTTAGGGTTAGGGGGATGTGGTGGTGGGGGTACCGAGCAGCAATGTTAATTGTTTGGAAAATATGGTTTATGATTATTCTTAGTTGAGTTATTATTAGTAGATTTATTGAAATAAGTATATATGTTATGTTTATGGATGATTCTGAAATATGTACTTATGTTTTGATTATGTTTACTGTTTACTTTAATATTATGATCTGATTTGAGTATTTTTCTTTTGTTAAAAATTAAAAAACCAATAAAAAAATTAAAAAAAAAAAAGATTGCTGGCAATGGCCCGGAATTCTTGCGTATAGTCAGTTACCAGGCGTTTGCCTTGCCTCATCGTTTTTATCCTTTCGCAGGCTTTGCGATCAGCCAGGGGGTCCTCAAATTGCCTTCTCAAAGAGGACATGAAACGGTTGAAGTCGTTGAGCTCTGGGGCATTGGAGTCGTGCAAGTTCACCACCCAATCTGCGGCCGGCCCATCCAGGGCAGATTGCACGATCTGGATACGGGCTTTGTCGCTGGGGATGTGCTGCCCGTATTCCTCCATGTAGCTGAGGACTTGGGTTAGAAAAATCCCAAGCATGTTGGCTCTCCCTTGAATCTCACGTCCAGCGGCAGGAGTCTTTGAATGGATCGGTGCCTTCATTGTCGGTGGTAGTGTGTTCCATCCAGATCGCCATCTGCAGGTCGGCGGGGAGTGGGGGCTACTGGATCAGCAGATGTCCCCGGGGCTGCAGGTTCCACTTCCCCCTCGGTGTCTCTCCCTTTGCGGCTCCAGGAGCTGGGGCAGTCGTAGGGCTCAGAATTCTCCTCTCCTAGGGAGCTGAGAGTTCTCTTCATCAGGTCAATAGATTTCTCTAGGATCCAGTCTGAGTACGGTGCCCAGCTCCCTTCCTCTTTGCTTGCGTGCAGGGATTTCTTCATTTCCTGCTTCCATTCTGGTTGGTTGGCCCCCGGTCTCAGGGTCATCTTTCTTGATTTCTTTTCCCATTTGCCTTTCTTTCCAACACCCATTGATCACCGAGGTTTGTGGTCCTGTGTCTCCACCACCTTTTCTCCTGAGGAATCTGACCTCTCATATCCAGACATCTGGCAGGGTTTCAGTCAGGGTAGCAGCTCCCTTCCCAGGGAGTTTTCTCTCTTCCTCGCTCCGTCGTCTGACATTGTAATTTTTGCAAAGTCCCCCAGCAAGGTTCTCCCTTCCAGGTGGACTAATTCTGCAAGTCCTGTCTAATGTAAGGACCCACCCCACTTTGCATCTTAAGAAGACAGAACTCTTGGAATATTTCTTCCAACAGGCATCTTTATTAAGAGAAAATGGTTGCAGGAGTTCTAGACAGGACTTGGGGGCCAAGCCCTATGGTTCAAGGTTTTAAGGGGTTCCCAGTAATCCCACCCCACCCCACCCCACCATCCTTCCAGTGACAATCCCAGGCGTTACATTTCCACCCTCTTTTCCCACACTGCCGGCAGGAGACTTCAGAGGGGAGTAGATGAAAGCTGATGGCCCCATTGTTATGGCTACTTCTTTTGGTGGTATCCACATTCAGTCCCTTTGAAGTTTTAATGAAGGAAGTGAGAGCCATAAAACCCCTGTGTTCACCCCCCTTCCCCTTCATCATATGACAGAATCCAGAGAGGGCAGAAATGGGGTTTTCCATAGTCGATAACTAGAGATGAAATATAATTGGATTCTGACAATACGGATATGTACAAGTTAAAATATATTGATAACTGTCTTAACTGATTGAGTTATAATTAGCAAAGCGTTAATTTGAATGTGATATAATAATCAAAGGAAATAGAGAGGGAATTCTTGATGATGTAACCTGTATGAAATATTTTGTTATTGGACTATTGATTACCCAATCACCACGCTGCTTCCTTAATATTTGGATTTTTGTAAATAAAACTTTTTTTAAAAAAAAAACTCCCCAGTTCTGCCTAGGCCCGCACAAGTGCCCCTGACGCAAGTGATATCGAGCTGTCCACACCCACCCACTAGGCCATGCTCATGCTGGCCACGCCCACCCAGTAGGCCATGCCTGCCCAGTGGGCCACGCCCATCCAGCACCCGACGATAAATAAGTGGGGTTTGGGTTGCAGTTTGGGCACTCGGTCTCTAAAAGGTTTGCCATCACTCTTATATGTTGATGTTATTGTTATATGTATAAATACTAAAAAAATGCTTATACCCAAAGAGTATAAGTATTGAAAGTATTAAGAATTATATTTCTTTAGCACAGACAAAAAGGAAAATATCAAGGAAATATATTATCAACTAAAATATTGACCAACTATAGAAAATAATTATTATTGTTTTTAAATATATGAACCCAGACAACAAATTATTCACTAGGCACTGAAGATTGTTATTATAAAAAATTAATGAAATATATTAAAAAAGTGAGGTGAGAATTTAAATCATTGGTGTATGGATGTGCTGGAGGAAAGAATGATTTTCAAAGACAGAAAATCACAGAGAGATGCAACAATGGTGTGGAAAAAAACCTGCCGTGTTTCCTTTTCTCCGTTTAGTCTTTGTTTTCCTTTTTTCTATGCTCTGCATCGCTAAGGCAATGTCTTCACACACAAGAGAGCTTTGCGAAACGTTTCCCGCTGCCTGCCCTCTCCTTGCCTTAATGATGACCCGCTGATCTGACTGGTCCTCCAGGATGCTGTCGGTAGGGTATGACTCAATTTGCTGTCGGATTGCAGATGCGATCGCAGGAACAAAAGTGAGGGGATTCAAATCCAAGTCATCACAGAGAATCTCTGAAAACATTTCTGGAGTCATCAGTTTTTCTGATGGAAACGAAAAGTCCATGTTATTAGGCAAATAACATTATTGTAGCCTCTGAGCTACAATACTCTAAAGCACATTTGTCAGGCTATAAGAAAAACTTTTAATTGTTTCTGTTTAATTGGTTAATGGAATTATGGAGATTCTCAGTCATCCATCTCATGATTGTCCCAAAGGTGCTTTTTAAGGAGGCAACTGGACTTTCTTGTTTTTCTTTGAAGATGTTTTGCTTCTCATCCAAGGAGCTTCTTCAGCTCCCCACCATTAGTCAGAGCTGAAGAAGCTTCTTGGATGAGAAGTGAAATGTCTTCAAAGAAAAACCTTTGGGGTTAATGGAATGACTTAAAATACAGCATATACAATATATTCACAGGCAGAGTCTTTCAAAACACACTTCTATGAAGCTTTCGTTTCTGACAATAACAAATTCAAGATTGTACACAGGAGCGTAAAAATACACCATCTAGGCATGATGAATTCAAGCACATGCTGCAGTTGCCTTATTGAGGGCCCTAAGATAAATCTCTTTGTGCTGCTTTGGATGTGGCTAATGGTTTCATTCTAAAGCTTTTTCTGAGTACGCTGATTGGTGCATAGTTAAAAAGAAAATATTTTCTGGTTTACTGATTTACCTGAAAATGTCAAAACCCTTTATAAAACTGCTGCCATTTTCTGTTCAGTTAGAAAAACTCAAGTGTGTACACTTTCCAAACTGAAGTTAAGAGTAGATAAAATGTATTTTTAGAAAAAAGCCATATCTGCTCATGAATGCTTTCAATGCCTGTAATCAGAATTATTTACATATCTTTCTTTACAAACCATTCATATTCCACGTAAAAGCGTCTCTCAGTTTCTGTCCATCAATTTCCATGTCCAGCCGGATTGGAACCAGCACCTCTGGTTGTGAGGCGTTTTCATGGATCACTGCTGGGTCATGGTCGTCAAAACTGGGAAAAAATAGGACCGCCACTGAATTAGACATAGCAGACACCAGGGCAAGGGAGGGCAGATTCAAGGAGCAGGAATCAGGAGGGCTCCAGAGAAGATTCTACCCTTGCAGGAGAAGAAACCTCCATATTCTAGCACATTCTTTCTGTTAATTTTCTTAATTTAATTAGGACTACAACTGCTACATATTTGTGAAACCACTGGAGATAAAACAGCATTAGTGCAGTTAATCACATATGATTATTTTTTATCCGATATATTAGAACCCTCACCAAACAGGCTGTTGAGCTTGAATAAAAAAATTGGTAAAATTTCTTCAATAACTAACCATCCCAATCTTGTTCATTGGTTTAAAATGTGGTATTATAAACAGGGTTATCATAAAATAATTTCTTCTCCTCTTATGATGCCATTAGGAGCTTGCCATAAATGTCCACTCTCTCCTCTCCTTTTTGACTTCAGAACACTACCTACGAAAACAAGATGGAACTTTAATTATCATAAATTATTTTTAGAATAATAAGAATAAGAAAAGAATAGAAGCTGGAAGGGACCTTGGAGGTCTTCTAGTCCAGCTGCCTGCTCAAGCAGGAGAACCTATACCATCTCAGACAAGTGACTATTTAGCCTCTTCTTAAAAATCTCCAGTGATGGAGCACCCACAATTTCTGGAGGCAAGCTGTTCCACTGGTTAATTGTCCCCACTGTCAGGAAGTTTTTCCTTAATTCTAGGTTGCTTCTCTCTTTGTTCGTTTCCAACCATTGTTTATTGTCCTGCCCTCTGGTGCTTTGGTGAATGTGACCCCCCTCTTCTTTGTGAGAGTCCCTCAAGTACTAGAATAGTGCTATCATGTCTCCCCTATTTCTTCTTTTCTTCAGACTAGCCAGACGCAAGTCCTGCAGCCATTCTTCATATGTTTTAGTCTCTAGGCCTTTGATCATCTTAGTTGCTCTTCTCTGAATTTTTTCCAAACTCTCAAGATTTTTTTTTTGTGACAGGCTGCAGTATTCCAGGTGTGGTCTTACTAGGGTTTATAAAGTGGTAGTAATACTTCGCATGATCTTGATTCTATGCCTCTGTTTATACAACCCAGGATTTTATTAGGTTTTTTGGCTACTGCTGTACATTGCTGGCTCACAGTCAACTGATCGTCCACTAGGACTCCAAGGTCCTTCTCACAGTTACTGTTTTTAAGCCAGGTCTCGCCTAATCTGTACTTGTGCCTTTGATTTTTCTTGCCTAAATGTAAAACTTTGCTTTTCTCCACACTGAAACTCATTTTGTTGGATAGGGCCCATAGTTCAAGTTTGTCAAGATCTTTTTGGATCCTGAGTTTGTCTTCTGGGGTGTTGGCTACTCCTGCCAGTTTGGTGTCATCTGCAAATTTGATGAGTTTCCCTTCAATTCCCTCATCTAAGTCATTGATGAAGATATTGAAGAATACTGGCCCTAAGACAGAACCTTGTGGTACCCCACTGCTTACTTCTCTCCATGTGGCTGTAGTGCCAGTGAGAACTACTCATAGAGTACAGTCTGCCAGCCATCTACAGATCCATCTGGTGGTGGTGTTGTCTATTCCACCTTTTTCTAGCTTACCAAGGAGTAGGTCAGTGGTGGCAAACCTATGGCACGGGTGCCAGAGGTAGCACTCAAGAGCCCTCTCTGTGGGCACGCGCGCCATCGCCCCAGTCCTAGGCCTTCAGCTGGGTTTTATAAAACCTTTTCGCTTTAGGCCTCTGCTGCCGTGTACAAAAAAAAGGTTCAATCAATCAGTCAATTTCAACTTCTTGCGGGAAAAAAAAGATCTTGCAAAGTTGGAATTGATTGATTGAACTTTTTAGTCCCACCCAGTCTGCCGTTACCACTGCAGCCACGCCCACCCAATGGGCCACACCCACTCAGCACCCGACGATGCATAAGTGGGTTTTGGGTTGCAGTCTGGGCACTCGGTCTCTAAAAGGTTTGTCATCACTGGAGTAGGTTGTAGTCTACCTTATCAAATGCCTTACTGAAGTTTAATAATACTACGTCCACAGTATTTCACTGGTCTATTAGTTTTATCACTTTATTGAAGAATGAAGTAAGATCGGTTTGGCATTATTTGTTTTTGACAAATCCGTTCTGGCTACTGGTTATAACTTTGTTTGCTTTTAGTTGTTCGCAGATCTGCTTTTTGATTATCTTTTCCAAGTTCTTCCCAGGTATTGATGTTAGACTGATTGGTCTGTAGTTTCCTGGGTCTGTTTTTTTCCCTTTCTTGAAGATGGGAACCTTTCCCAATCCTCAGGTATTTCCCCAGTGCTTCAGGATTTTTGAAAGATACGGTGCAATAGTTCTGAGATAACATCTGCCAGCTCCTTCGGAACTGTGGGATGTAATCTGTCGGGTCCCAGTGATTTATATTCATCAAGATCGGATAGGTGTTCTCTTACCATTTTATTGCTTATTTTTTGTTTCTAGTTTGTCTTTTGCAGTGGGTTTTTTTGGTATATTGGGCTATAGTTTCTTTTTGTGTGAAGACTGATGCAAAGTTATGAGTTAAGCAGCTCTGCATTCTCCCTGTTGCCTTTTATTTCCTTGCCATCTTCTCTCTTTAGTGGGCCTACAGTTTCCTTGACTTTTTTCTTGTTGTTAATATATTGGAAGAAACTTTTTTTAATTATCCTTGCTTTCTGTTGCAAGTCTTTGTTCGTTCTGAGCTTTTGCTTTCCTGACTTCATCTTTGCATGTTTTGGCTGTCTGCTGATAATCGGCCTTAGTTATGTGCCCCTCTTTCCATTTTTTGCATTTGTCCTTTTTGTCTTTCAGTTTGTCAGAGATCTTTGTGCAGCCATGTTGACTTCTTTTTTAATTTCTTGTTTTTCTTTTTCAGTGGTATTGTGCTGGTCTGGGCTTTTATGATCGCATTTTTCAGTTTCCCACGCTTCTTGGGTATTTTCTCCTTTAAGATTTTCATCCATGGGATCTTTCCTAGGTTCTCTCTGAGTTTGTTAAAGTCGGCTCTTTTGAAGTTCAAGACCCTGGTTGGATTGTTTTCTGTTGCTAGTGTTTGCATTATATTAAATTCCAATATGGCGTGGTCACTTTCACCCAAGCATCCCAAAAGAATGCCGAGATTAGATGGAAGTATTTAGCAAGTGGGAATCAGATGCGCTCCTCCCCTCACCTCCCCAATGACTGTGCAATGGCATTGGTGCCTGGGGCAAAGCTTCCCAAACCAAAGATGTACTCCATGACCCCAAGGGATATGGAAGAGCTACAAAACCTCATGGATAAAAATTTAGCCAGGGGTTTCATCCAGCCAACACCAGTCCTCTTCAAAGGAAAAAAACCCAGTTCACTGAGATTGTGTGTTGATTTCCAAAGGATTAACAGGATTTGCGTGGAAAATATGTAGCCCTCCCCCTCATGAAAGACATGCTAGGACACCTGTCCAAAGAGAAGGTGTTCATCAAGCTAGACTTGAGAGACGCATACCATGTAGAGAAGATTAGAGAGGGGGAAGAATGGAAGACAGCTTTTAATTGCCCCTTAGGATGCTACCAATTCCAAGTTATGTCCTTTGGATTACAGGGAGCACCTGCTGTGTTCGTGCAACTGATTAATGAGATGCTGCCTGAGCACTTGTACAAGGGGGTGCTGGTTTACCTGGATGACATTCTTATCTACTCTGAGACAATGGAGGATCACGTGAAGCGAGTAAGACAAGTGCTGAGGAAACTCTTGGAAGCTAAACTTTATGCCAAGCTATCCAAGTGTGACTTCCATAAGAACATAAGAAGAGCCATGCTGAATCAGGCCAAAGCCCATCGAGTCCAGCATTCTGTGTCACACAGTGGCCCACCAATTGTACATGGGGATCTTGAGCAGAAAGAGAAGGCAAAACCCTCCCTTTCCCTTGACCCCCAACAAATGGTACTCAAGGGAATCCTGCCTGCCTCAACCAACATAGAGGTGGCACATGGACATCCATTTTAATAACCCCCGATACACTTTGCATCCATGAATCTATCTAGCCCTGCCTTGAAGCTGTCAAGGCTGACAGCTGTCACGACCCCTTCTGGAAGTGAATTCCATAAATCAACGACCCTCTGGGTGAAGAAATATTTCCCTTTATTTGTCCTCACTTTCTTAGCTATGAGCTTTAGGGAGTGCCCCCTTGTCCTGGTATTGTGTGATAGAGAAAAGAATTTTTCTCTATCCACCTTTTCTATCCCATGCATGATTTTATACACTTCGATCAAGTCACCCCTTAAACGCCGTCTTTCAAGGCTGAAGAGACCAAGGCGTTGCAATCTGGTTTCATAAGGGAGGCGTTCCATTTCCTTGATCATTCTTGTTGCCCTTTTTTGCACCTTTTCCAGTTCCATTATATCCTTCTTGAGGTGCGGTGACCAGAACTGTACACAGTACTCCAAGTGTGGTCTCACCATCGATTTGTACAGAGGCAATACAACACTTGCTGACTTATTTTCGATTCCCTTCCTAATCATGCCAAGCATGGAATTTGCTTTTTTTTACTGCTGCTGCGCATTGGGTTGACATCTTCATCGAGCTGTCCACCAAAACCCCAAGATCCCTTTCTTGGGTTGTCTCAGAAAGTTTGGTCCCCATCAGTTGGTAAGTATAATTGGGGTTCTTTGCCCCGATGTGCATAACTTTGCACTTGTTTAGGTTAAAATGCATTTGCCACTTTGTTGCCCACTCACACAATTTCGAGAGATCCTTCTGGAGCTCCTGACAATCAGTTTCACTTTTCACAACCCGGAACAATTTAGTGTCATCAGCAAACTTGGCTACCTCACTATTAACTTCTACATCCAGATCATTGATGAATAAATTAAAAAGGTCCCAAAACTGAACCTTGGGGTACACCACTTCTCACTTCTTTCCATCCGGAGAATTGTCCATTTATTGCCACCCTTTGCTTCCTACAATTTAGCCAGTTACCAATCCAGGACAAGACCTGTCCTCTAATTCCGTGGCTGGAGAGCTTTTTTAGGAGCCTTTGGTGAGGAACTTTGTCAAAAGCCTTTTGAAAGTCAAGATATACAATATCAACTGGGGCCCCTTTATCTATGTATTTATTTACACCCTCAAAGAATTCTAACAAGTTAGTAAGACATGATTTGCCTTTGCAGAAACCATGTTGATTTTCTTTCAGCAATGCCTGTTTTTCTATGTGCCCTGTAATTTTATCTTTAATAATGGTTTCCATCAGTTTGCCTGGAACTGAGGTTAGACTGACTGGTCTATAGTTTCCTGGATCACCTCTGGATCCTTTCTTGAAGATCGGGGTTATATTTGCTTCCCTCCAATCCTCCGGTACAGTGCCTGATCTTAGAGAAAGATTGTATATTTTAGCTAGAAGTTCAGCAATTTCACACTTGAGTTCCTTGAGAATTCTAGGGTGGATGCCATCTGGACCCGGCGATTTGTTGACGTTTAGTTTAGAAAGGCATGCAAGAACATCTTCCTTGTTTATCTCTATCAGGTTTAATTCTTCTATTTCCCTCCCTGGGAAAACTAATTCAGTGGCAGGCAAATGTTCTCTATCCTCCTCGGTGAAAACGGAGGCAAAGATGTCATTTAGCCTCTCAGCAATCTCCTTGTCTTCTCTGATTATCCCCTTCTGACCATTGTTATCAAGTGGCCCAACTGATTTTCTGGTTGGGTTCCTGCTTCTGATGTACTTAAAAAAGGTTTTGTTATTATTTTTAATATTCTTGGCTATATGCTCCTCAAAGTCTCTCTTGGCTTTCATGACTATCGCCTTGCATTTGGTCTGCCAGAGTTTGTGATCCCTCCTGTTCTCCTCGGTAGGAAGAGCCTTCCATTTCTTAAATGAGTTTTTCTTCTTTCCAATAACCTCCTTTACCTCATTCGTAAGCCATACTGGTATCCTCTTGGACTTTCCAATCCTCTTTCTTCTTTTAGGAATGCATTTTATTTGAGCCTGCTGTAGCGTATTTTTAAACAGTTTCCAAGCATTTTGGAGGGATTTGACTTTTTTTACTGTTCCTTTTAGTTTCTTCTTTACTATTTTCCTCATTTTGTCAAAATTCCCTCTGTGAAAGTTTAAGGTCTCTGTGTTAGTTTTCACTGACAATTTGCTATCCATGGTTAAGTTGAAGGTTATTGTGTTGTGATCGCTGGTTCCTATGGGCTCGGTTACAAGGACATCATGAACCAAATCCTGTGCGTTAGTTAGAACCAAGTCCAGGATCCCCTTTCCCCTGGTAGGTTCCATGACCATCTGCTCAAGGGAATAATCGGCTAACATGTCGAGGAACCTTGTCTCTCTATCATGTGTAGAACAAGAATTTACCCAATCTATTTGGGGATAGTTGAAGTCCCCCATTATGACTACCCTATTTCTTTTTGAGGCCTCCTTAAATTCATTTTCCAAATAGCAATCTGCCTCTGGAATTTGGTTGGGAGGGCGATAGCAGATCCCTACCCTAACGTCAGATTAGTTTCCTGTCCTGGGATTTTTATCCACAATGTTTCTGTGGGTGAGTTTGAATTTTCTTGAATTTCGAGTTCATGAGATTCTAACTCCTCATTTATGTACAAGGCAACGCCACCACCATTTCTCCCTCTCCTGTCCATCCTATACAATTTGTAACCTGGAATCCTTGTGTCCCATTGGTTTTCATCTGTCCACCAGGTTTCTGTTATGCCGATAATATCAATATTATTTTCCTTCACCAAGCATTCCAATTCCCCTATTTTTGCTCGAATGCTTCTAGCATTTGTGTACAGACCTTTATATGTAATTTTCTGGTGCACTTTCAACTTTGACTGTGGATTTTGACTGTAGAATTTGGTTGTAGAATTTATAGATGGTCTACCATGTCCTTCTGCTTGACTATTACAATTTAGTTTTCCTGTTGACTCACCAATGTGTGCATAACTTCCACCCTCCATATTAGGCATTGCGCCTTCTCGAACCGGAAGCTGCCCAGCTCCTGTCGACTTGCCCCTATGAATCAGTTTAAAAGTTGCTCTGAAATCTTTTTAATATTAATCGCCAACAGTCTGGTTCCATTATGGTTCAAATGTAACCCGTCCCTTCTGTACAGGTGTGGCTTGTCCCAAAATGTTTCCCAGTTCCTAATGAATCTAAACCCTTCCTCCCGGCACCACTGCCTCATCCACGCATTGAAGCTCCTGAGCTCTGCCTGTCTAGCTGGCCCTGCGCGTGGAACAGGTAGCATTTCTGAGAATGCAACCTTGGGGGTCCTGGACTTTAATCTTCTACCTAGCAACCTAAATTTGGCTTCCAGGACCTTCCGCTTAGCTTTCCCAATGTCATTGGTACCTACATGTACCACAACAGTTGGCTCCACCCCAGCACTGTCTATCAGCCTGTCTAGATGCCTCGTGATGTCCGCAACCTTTGCACCCGGCAGGCAGTTTACCATGTGGTCAACGCTTCCATCACAAACCCGTCTCTCTATATTTCTAACAATCGAATCACCCACTACAAGAAGCCCCCCTCCCACCACCCACGGAGAAGTATCCTCGGTGCAAGAGGATATGGGCACATCCTCCAGGGAAGGGGTCTCAACTAAGGGAGCCTGTCCCTCTTCCACAGATTGATGTCCTCCCTGCCCAAGATCTCCATTCTCCAAAGCAGCTGGAGAGCTGCTCAGCATGGAGTGGGACGCTCCTGCTGCATCCCTGAAGATCTTCTCCTGCCTCGCTATCTCTCTCTGCTTCTCCAGGTCTGCTACCTTGGCTTCAAGGGAAAGAACCTGTTCCCTGAGAGCCAGGAGTTCATTGCACCGATCACACACCCAAGACTTCTGTCCAGCAGACAGATAGTCATA
Organism: Bothrops alternatus; assembly: GCA_034064705.1. NCBI lineage: Eukaryota > Metazoa > Chordata > Lepidosauria > Squamata > Viperidae > Bothrops > Bothrops alternatus. The sequence goes on along the minus strand of JARGCV010000362.1, from coordinate 16,790 downwards.
CATGTGACACTCAATGCAAAACACTGGGAAGCTCCCCTCCGTCTGCTGGCTATCTATCTCCATTTCTTGTTATTATATGTTTGCTGTTATTATTATACTAGTTATTATTTTAAAAAAACACAGCTTTTTTGGGTTGTTCAAATTTTTTGTTTTGGTCTCAGTTTACTTTTTGGATTTTTTTTTCTTACTTGTTTTAGGATTTTATCGCGCGCCGTCAGGGGCGCGATGGCTGCTAAAAAAAAGGTGAATTTGTAATTAAACAAGAAACCCCACAAACTTACCAGGGCTCAGCAGGTAATTCTTCCCAAGGTTCCTGCCAAGTTCCCTTTTCCCCTTTTATTTCCTGTTTTAATTCCTTATTTGAAAAAGCTCAGCCCAAGCAAAAGCAAAAGCAGCTGCCTCTCTGCCCCACAAGGAAGAGTGAGCTGCTTGCTCCCAGCTACCAGGGATTAGCCAGCAGGGGGTCTGCAGCAGAAAGCTCCGCCCCCTCCAAACCTGTGCTGAGGGCAAACTTTAGAAGAAAGGGGAAGGAGAAACCCCTTTTATGGCTGCTAAAAAAAGAAAAAAAGGTGAATTTGTAATTAAACAAGAAACCCCACAAACTTACCAGGGCTCAGCAGGTAATTCTTCCCAAGGTTCCTGCCAAGTTCCCTTTTCCCCTTTTATTTCCTGTTTTAATTCCTTATTTGAAAAAGCTCAGCCCAAGCAAAACCAAAAGCAGCTGCCTCTCTGCCCCACAAGGAAGAGACTAGTCTGGATTACTTAGGGCAGCGGTTCTCAACCTGTGGGTTGCGACCCTTTTGGGGGTTGAACGACCCTTTCACAGGGGTCACCTAAGACCATCGGAAAACACATATTTCCAATAGTCTTAGGAACTGAGACATCGCTCTCTCTGTTGCAGCTACATTCTCTTCTATCTTCTTTTCCTTCCACCCCCCCCCCCCCGTGAGCCTGCCATACCCCTCAGGGCCCCACGTTGCCTCCCGGAGGACTCAACTGTTCGGCGGCCAGAAGTTGGAACCACTCAGCTGTTGGTCGGGACGCCTACGGAGCTGACACCCACCTGCCAGGAAGAACAGCGCCGGCCGCTGGTCTCCTTTGCCGCCCTGCACGTTGTCCTTGACCCCTCCCCTGCCTGTTCATGTCGAGCCCCCAGGGGCTTGACAGGGAGAGAGGGAGGGAAGGAGGGACTCTTCCTCCTCTCCTAAGGTTCAAAGCATGATCAGCTTCCCAAGGGCGCCACAATCCCAATTCATGTGTTTCTGCCGTACCTCCTTGGCGCTCCTGGGAACGGGGTGGGCGGAAGAAAGCTTGGCTATGCTAAGCAAAGAAAAGCCACAGAGCCGTGAGCTAAGATCGCAGGCAGGCCAGGGAAGGGGGTGAAGAAGAGGAAGGGGATTGGGAAAGAGGAAACACCAAGCTTTTCCCAAGGACCTCCTGCACTACCTCACAGGAACACCTGGTTTCAGATTTACACCGCAAAAGTTTTTCTTGCACAGAGGAGAGAGGAAAAACAATTACGGAACACTCGGGAATCCCTTGCAAGGCACCATATACCTTGGTGCTTATTTCCTAACGCCTTTTCCCCATGTTTTCTGCTCCACCCCAAATTCGCCTCCCTTCCATTCTCCTTATGCAGACATCTATGGTCTTAATACAGCCCTCAGTCTGCCTCCCTTTCAACACCCCCTAAAATTCTTCATTCAGGCACGCTTCCAAAGTTCGGCTGGCAGGATGCAGGTAACCCCTCCCGCGTCTTGCTGCCTCCCATGGCACTGAGCCGCTCTGCGTCCCACGCCTCAAGCCTCCATGGCACAGGACCGCTGGCGTGATCCCTAATGGCCGCTGACTCGCTCCCCGCCGCCGGCGACCATTCAAGCCTGACAACTGCTCCAGCCTAACAAGCAGGTGGCTGGGAGGCTGCTGCGGCACCGACCTCCTGCACCCATCAGCTGGCGACCTCCAGACCTGCGCCCGTCAGCTGGAACGTCCGGCAACGCTTTGGCCGGTGAGGAAGGCGAAGGGGAGGCCGCTGCAGCGTCGAACTCTGCGCCCAGCAGCTGGTGACCCCCAAACCTGCGCTTCTCAGCTGGGAGGTCTAGCAAGGGAGCTGGCTGGCATGGAGGGTGATGGGGAGGCAGTGGCTCGGCAGGCGGAGTCCTGCCTGCCCGCGAATGTCAGGCCCACCCGCCCCATCTGTAAAAGGAAAAGTCTTCCACTCAAGCATAACTTTTAAGGATTTTAAGGATCTTTGAGAGGGAGAGAGAAACAGAGAGAGGGAGAGAAAGAAGAGAAATAGAGAGGGAGAGAGAGAAAGAGAGGGGGAAAGAGAAGAGAGGGAGACAGGGAGAGAGAGAGAAGGAGAGAGGGAGAAAGAAAGGGAGAAAGAGGGAGAGAAAGAGGGAGAGAAAGAGGGAGAGAGATTAAATTAGTAACATGGTTGTTCAGTGAATCTGGTTTCCCCACTAATTTGCTTGTCACAAGGTTGCAAAAGGTGATCACATGACCCTGGAATAATGTTATGGCTGGGGGTCACCACAACATGAGGAACTGTATTAAAGGGTTGCGGCATTAGGAAGATTGAGAACCATTGACTTAGGGTACTGCATGTCCAGCAATGGAGAGGAAATGGACCCTGGAAAGGTGAAGGCAATATTAGAGTGGGAGGCCTCACAAATGAGAAGGCAGCTGCAAAGCTTTTTGGGTTTTGCCAACTCATCCCTTCATTTGCACTAATAGCCCTACCCATCATCGAACTACTAATAATGGGAAGAGGGGGCCTGAAACCCAAATCGAGCCAGCCGCTCAGTTGACCTATGGAATGTCAAGTGGTTTTTGAAAAAATTAAACCTCTTTGCAGCAGAACCGACCCACAAGGACCCAAACCCAACAGAGCCTTTTGTAATACAGACTAACGCTAGCAATGTAGCAGTGGGGGCCATCCTATTTCAGAAGAATGAAAGGGGGGAACTCCAGCACTGTACCTACACTTCCTGGAAGCTGACACTGAAAGGCATTGGGCAGTTTGAGACAAGGCTTATGTGGTCCGATGGATGCTGCTGACCTGGAGATAATTTCTAGAGGGCAGTAAGGTCCCCTTCGAGGTGTGGATGGACCACAAGAATTTAGAGGCCCTGAAGACCCCAAGGAAACTATCCCCTAAGCAGGTCCAATGGGCTCAGTATTTTAATTGGTTCAATTTTACCCTTCGATATTTGCCCGGGCGGGGGGGAATTTCCTCGCAGAAGCACTCTCCTGTTTGCCCCAATATAAAAGCACTTAGAAGGAGATAGTTACCTCAATCACCTCCTCCCGGCAGCTGGCAACACAAGGCTCCATGAGGCTAGGATTGTTGGCCCTTCCTCAACAGGCCAATAGTGAATTAACCCAGAAATTGAAAGAAGCCCTGGAGGAGGATGAGTGGTTCCGAAATCATAAGGAAGAATTGACAGTAAGAGAAGACCTGGCATGGAAGGGGAGCAAGTTGTATGTTCTGACCAATCTAAAAATGCAGATTCTGCAACAGAGTCACAATGTGAAAACTGCAGGTTCATGAAAACCCTCCATCTGGCCAAGAAGCAGTTTTGGTGGCCTAAGATGAACAAGGACATAGAGAACTATGTTACAGGATGCATCCATAAAAAGATTACCAGGTAAGCCTCCTGAACTGTTGCAGCGAGTGGCCAACCCTAGCAGTCCTTGGGAAGAAATCGCCATGGACTTTATTGTGGAGTTACCTGAAAGTTCCGGAAACATAGTGATTTGGACTGTGATCAACCTGTTTTCAAAGCAAGCACATCTCATGGCATGTCCAAAGATTCCATTAACCTGAAGTTTGGCAAAAAATTTTGCGCAGCATGTGTATTGGTTGTAGGGAGTCTCGAGACGTATGGGGGGGTGCAGTTCACTGCAAAGTTTTGACGGGAGTTCATAAAGCTAATAGGCTCCTCTCAGGGGCTTAGTTCTGGTTTTCATCTGAGCACAGCAGCCTCAAAGAGGAGAAGTGCAGTTGGGCGCCCCCTCAGGGAAGTGGGGCTGGGCTGCGGGGTCCCGGCACCATGGGAACTCGAGAGCCGGGCTGGGCATTTGCCCTCTGCACTTGCCCAGGGCTACAGGCAGCCTCTGCCACCGTTCATCCCCCCCCGCGCAGCCCAAGAGGGACAGCAAAGCTCCTCTGGTGGACCATGCCCCAGCCCCAGCCCCTTCACCTGAGACCCCTGGATCCCCCCCACAGCCCCCATCCTGTTGAGCCGGCCAGGCCCACACAGTCAGACATGCCCCCAGCCATGCCCTCTCCAAGGTAACCCCAATGCTGATGCGGCCCTCAATGAAATCGAGTTTGACATCCCTGTTTTAAGACATTTAATCATTTACATGAAATCTGACTTATTACATGTTACTCTGAGTTTGAAAATTAAAGATTTTTGCATTTGAAAAAGTTTAGTCTCCAGTTGATGCAAAAACTTTGCATACCAACAAATCTGGAGCTTCTCCAAAATGAGACCATTTGTTGGTATGGTTTGCATACCAACACCTCTCCTTTTTCTGCATAACGACACTTCTTTTTCAGGAAAAAAAACCCATTTGTGGAATGCTGAAATGGGCACTCAGGCTTCTGCAGTCCAGTACTCCACTCCCAACTACTCCCAATTTGCCCCAAACAAATTGCTACACTCACCAGAGTGGGAAAGTTCTCTTCTTGTCTCAGCCCAGGCGGTTTCTGTTAATGGTGGTTGAGCATGGCACAGCATCCAGATGATGGGAGCTATTGGGAAGGGTTGGGACCCACTGGCTGTTTCTTTTGGCCTTCTGTTCCCTTGAAGAGAAAAGTGCTCATGAAGAGGAAAAAGTGCAAATTCTTTAAAACATTCTTCTTTTCTGGGTGAAAGAGTTCACATAAAACACTTATACCTGCCATATTATGTGGGTTTCGTAGTATATATCCAGCAAAGCAAGTTTCGCGAGGAAGACAGTTGCACCACCAGACCCAGTAATGCAGTGCCCCTTCTTTGCATGCAGAAGAGGGAAATAAACCAGCTGGTTACCTAAGGTAGGTGGGAGGTTCAGTGCTGATCTAGACGGCCTTGTACTTCTCATCATTTCCATCCAGGATTTCTTCCACTTCAGAAGCTTTTAAGAGAGTAACACTGGTGGCCAGGGTGGTATACCCATGATCTGGAACAGGAAGGGGAGACCCAGAAACTAAGAAGCACCAAGCTCTCAGACAACTAAAAGATCAAAAATCAGGGCACTGACCAGGAAAGCAATGCTAGCCAAAAGTAGGCGCCCATTCCCTCATCTCAAGTTGTAATCCATTCCTTTCACAAAAGAGAGCCAAGAGCACTGTCCACAGATGTTCCTGCAAACCACTGTTTGAGCAGGGGCTATTTATTAGACAGTTGTATAAATTGCTTATTTCCATGAAATCAATACCAAAAGCATTATACAATTCCATTTAACAGGAGCAATTCATTGGCAGCCCACAAACCATCTGCACCCCAATGGTTTGCAGAACCGCCAAGTCTTTAACATAAGATTTTCTAAAAAGTAGGTGGTTGAGGGCACCTCAGAAGCCAACACGAGCTTCCCCAAAATGGATGGGGCAGCTGCAGATGGTCCAAATGTAGCAGTTCACACTTCTCCCATTGGGGCAACTCAGTATGCCCATGTAACACTTCTACTTTGTGTGCTGTACTGACTCCGGGTACCATCATCAGTCCAAAGATGCTGATTCCCCCTTATAAAGCCCTACATGATGTAGGGCAAGATTTATAGGTTTCAGCCTGTGCCATACTCTCCAACAGAATGGGAATGGTCCAGATCTCTTTCCTAAAAATATGTCATCTGATGAGACCTAGAAAACATGGGGAGCTAAGAAGAAAATAAGAGAGAAGACAGATTAAAGCATCAGTTGGTACTTTTTGGCTATCACAATTGCATGCCTGATGCTAAAAAAAAAAAAAAGCTTTTCTTCCTTGAGAAAGGAACTGACAGGCTTAAGGCTAGAACAATATGAAAGCCTGTTGTGAAGATCACCATGGACATCATGACTTGGATATGGTAAAGATGAAATGCAATGACATTGGTGAAGTTGAGAGGTTTCCACAGAGTTCTCTTCCAACTCTCCTTCAACCTGGGCAAGGGATGAAAATGTCTGCAGAGATTCTCAGTGACACAGGCCATGGTTGTCCCAAAGGTGCTTTTCCAAAAGGCAGCTGGACTTTCTTGGGTTTTTTTCCTTGAAAATGTTTCACTTCTCAACCCAGGGGCTTCTTCTAGAACTCTGGAAGTCTGGCCTGACAAATCAGCCTCCACAGACCAGGTAGAGCTAGTTAATCTGGACTACTGCAAAGTGCTCTATGGAGGTTTCCCCTTGGAGAGTATTTGGAAGCTCCAACTGGTGCAGAATTCAGCCATACGATTAGGAAAGGATGACTGTTATTTGGCACATGTAACAACACTACTCTACAAGATGCACTGGCTGCCAATGTGTTCCTGGGTGCAATTCCAGGTGCTGGTTGCCACCTTTAAAGCCCTTCATGCCTCAGGTCTGGGTTACCCAATGAGTAGTCTTTTCCAGTGGATTCTACCTGTTTGATCCAGGCCAGTAGGACGGGCATGCTGTGGGTCCTATTGGTCAGGGAATGCCACCTGGCAGGGCCGAGGAGGCCTGCTTTTTCTGCCATAGTGTCTGCCCTATGGAGCATTTGCCCTCCAGGGATTTGGATGGCTCTGATCCTGTTGGTTCTTCACAAGGAAATAAGTTCTGGTTTTGGGCACAGGAATGGACCTGAGTGTTGAAAGGTTTCATCACCTTTGTGATGGCAATTAGCAATAGCAATATCTTGCTTGGCTTCTCTGTGTTTTAATGCTTGTTTTCTGTTGAGAAATTGTTTTCTAATTTATTTTAAAATTTCTTGCAACCATACAAATAGATTGACTGAATAAATGAACAGAAATTATCAATATATATATACATGCCATTCAAAGGAGGTAATAAAAAGCCTAGGAGTGAAAGAAAAAAAGCTAGAATATAACACCCCCAGCAGCCAACATCAAGATAAGCAGGGATCAACAATAGACAAGCAGGAAGACAACATTCTAATCAAGGTACCACCAAGAAAGAAACCATGCTCCTGCCAAAACTGATAGAGCTCATTTCCACATATAAAGAGGCAGCAAACCCTACATTCATTCACAGAATTTGTTGTCACACAGAGAATGCTGCAACTTGGGGACCTTCTGCAGAAAGAATCCCTGTGATGCTGTCTAGTATGGCTTCAGCCTCCTTATATGGCCGCTACAAATACTGAGATAAGAGCTGCTTGCCATATTATGAGCCACAGGAAGACTGTCATCCATGGGGAATTCTTTTTCCATTTTTTTCCTATAGGGAAAGTTCTATGTCTGCAAAGAATAAAATAGTTAAGCCAGTTTTTATTTACTAAAAGAATTTTAACTCAAGCAGCACAGTATAAACTTAAGAACCTGTATACATTTGCAGCCATGCATACTGAAGAAAGATACTCTACAAGCAGAGGAGGAAAAAAGAGGGTCAATTAAAAGGTCCAAAGAAACTTCCCTACAATGAAAGATTCCATTTGGAGTGTTTGGTTAATTTAAAAAGAAGACATTCAGTGTGGTGGATACCATGGAGAAAGACTAACCAGGACAGCTTCATATTAATGGTAGCTTTAGGAGGAGGATGCTGGGGAACCTCCTTTGGGAGGAACTACCATCTGGGGCTCCTAGAAGGGCTTGGGGGCCACTGGGTAAGCAAACAGAAGAATCAGAAGAGCTTCCCCAATGGCCCAACTCAACTCCTACCTTCTTCCTCCCTAGACTTTACACTTCCTGGACATTCTGATCAGCAGAGACCACAATGACAAACTAGAGATGCAAGTCTACAGAAAAACCACCCCATACTAACCAGATGCTCCACTACCAAAGCAACAACCCAACCTCCCATGCCCAAACACATTACAGCAACCCGGAACAGCAGAAAAAGGAAAAAGAGTATCTGTACAACATATTCCAACAAAATGGATATCTATGCAACTTTAACAAAGTCCCTGACCACTCAACCCAATACAGCACAACCAACACAAACCCTAAAAAAATAAATTACACTGCCATATAACAATATCTGAGAAACCACCAAGAGACTGCTACAACCACATGGAATCAACATAGCATACAAGCCAACTAAGCCCTTTAAAACATCCTAAGCAGACCAAAAGACCTAAAAACTCCAGAAGAAAAAACAGGAGTCATCTACAACAGGGGTCCCCAACCCGCAGTCTGTGGACCGGCACCAGTCCACACACAGCATGGCAGAAACTGGGCTATGCAAACAAACAAAGCTCCATCCGCAGGATGCGGGGAAAATCTCTCTCCATGGATCCGGTCCCTGGTTGGAGGCCATAATCTACAACATACAATCAAAGACTGCAACAATCACTATGTAGTATCCTACAGGCAGAAGATTGGCAGAACGCATCCACAAATACCAACTAGCAATCAGATGATATGATGAAAATTCTTTAATTTCACAACATATAGACAGATTTAACCATAGTTTCAACTGGGAAAATGTGACCAGTTTAGACCATTTCTAGAAGCTTGGCACTCTGACAAATCAGCCATCAATAGATACATAGACATTAACAACATCTATAGACTATACAAATGGGACTAACTAACCCAGCCCAAAAAGGAACAAAAAGGCCCAAGCAACTCTCCACAACTATCAGCACCCAGATCAGCATAGATTAACTCCAAGATTAACATCTGACCAACAATCAAGAAACTGCCAAAGAAGCCAACAACAGTCCAACCAAAGAACCTGCAAGACCACTTCCAGCAACACTGACAGGCAAAGTCACCAGAATATAAACTGACAGCAAAGACCACTCCTTTCTAGCACTGAGGATGGTACCTAGTTTGGGTCATGAAACGTCTGCAAGAAAACAAGCAGGCCCTCATTTCAATCCTGAGCTACAAATATACCCCTTTATTAGTACTTTACATTCCCTTCTCGCCCCCCCCCAACGGGATCCAGACGTAGGCGGCACCCGGTCTGCTGGGGACCCCCTTACCTGGGCTTCCAAGCTCTTCTTGCTGAAGACGGGCAACCTCCGAAAATGGCCACGGAGTCGAACCGCCTTCGAGGTTTTTTCTTCAGCTGAACAGGCAGCGCGGGTTCCCGAAAGCGAGCCCGGCGCCTCGGCCGTTTTCCCCCACAGCCCTGGGTCGCTGGCCCCGCGCCCCCCCCCCGCCCGGCCCTTGGCGGCCTTTGGGGGCCCTTAATGCGGAGCAGCCCAAAGGGGGGATCCCTTTATTTTCGGCTTGGCAGATCACCTCGCCCCCCCCCCACCCGCAGCGCCCCTCCCTCCCCCGGGAGAGCGCCTGGAGGAAGAGCCCCCTCCCGCGGATCCCGCTGCCCCCCCGCGCGGGAGACTCACATCTTCTCGGACTGTGGCTCCGCTGCGACTCTGCGGAGAGGAGAGCAAAGAGAGCGTCAGGCCGGGCCCCCCCACGCCGGCCCCGCCCGTCCGCCCGGCTCACCGTGGGAGGAGGCGACGATCTTCTTGCGCTCCTCCACCGTCGCCAGGCGCCTCCAGAGCGACGGGTAACGCTTGTAGAGGGAGCCGCGGAACATCCGCAGGTAGTTGCCCACCTGCAGGGCACACAAGGGGCGCCGCCAGCAGGTCAGACGCCGCCGGACAGGGCAAGGCGGGCGGGGGGGGCAGCGGGGTTGGCCAAGGCGGCGCCTGCGGGCCGGGAGGAGGGCAGCGGCGGCACTGCCCGCCACAAGGCCGCAGAGCCCGGGCACTAGCCCGGTCTGCCACCCACCTCGGAGCCGATCATGTAGAACTCGCCGTCCTCCTCCAGCTGGAACTTGACGGGCTTCTGCCCGAACGTCTTGCTCAGCGCCATCATCATCATGACTGGCCACGGCCTAGCGCACGACGCCAACGCGCACGCGCGGCTCCTCGGGACCCGGGTGAGGTGGCCCCGCCCTCAGCGTTGGTCGGCGCTTCCCCGGAAGCGCTTTTCGGCATCGTCGCAGCGCAGAGGGCGGGACGAGAGGAGGCCGGGTAGGCCGGTTTGGGTTGGGCCAAGCGGGCCTGGAAGGTCTTGTAGAAGGGTTTGAGTTCCTCAGAAGAAACAGACCGAATAAAGGACGAGGCGGAGTTGCGATGAACGCAAAGAATCCCCTCTAGAGAAGTGCAAAAAACGAGGAAGAAGAAATGGCATCGCTGTAGGTGTCTACCTCAGAGCACCCAGCCAAGCAGATGAGCTATTTGCTGGTCAGCTAGCTGAGATGTGCAGGAAGCACCCCATAATAGTAATGGGGGACTGTAGCTAGCCTGACATCAACTGGGAGACAAACTGCAACAAATGGGAGATTAAACAGGTTCCTGATGAGCCAAGTAGACAACTCTGTCACAAAAAGTAGAGGAAAGAACCAGAGGATCAGCTATACCGGACTGAATTATTAAAGGGGAATGAAATGATAGAGGGCATTGAAGTTGCAGAAACTTTGGGAGAGAGTGACCATGTTGCAGAAAATCACAAGACTCAGATCCTGGAATCAAAAGAAGGTGGTTTTATTTGTGCAAAGATTCAGAGCAATATATTTGTAGCAACATCTGAACCCCTTCTTATGGAACAACAAGTATGTATATACTCTTCAGAAGCAGCAAAACACGGAAATGTAACTTGTTAGCATTGATTGGTTACTTGAATTACAGCCCCCTGTTGCTATACTAAAGTAGCTAAATATCTTGCCCCCCTCTCATCAATCGAGGTCACAGGTGTCTTGCCAAAGCATCTTCCAGCAGTACATTTGTGGTTAGTTACAAGCAAAACATAGAGACATGTGGTTACCTGTAACAGAGCTTCATGCTTGACACTCATGTGTGACCGACAGATGAACTTGTGGTTTGACATTTTCCATTTTCTTGTTCTTTTAACTAATACACACATTTCACTATCGATAAGACTCATGTCAGTATTTCTCTAAAAGCAATACATTTCTTCTTTATGTCCTGCCTCATTCCCCCCTTTGAGACTCTATTTCAGTTAACAATTGAGTCTCTTCTTTATAGTTTCTTCATCGTTTCAGCTTGTAACTTGAGCAGTTGCTTTTTTTTTTACCCAGCGAGCAAAGATAGTTTAGCAGAAATAGCGCATATATGGATAGGCATAACATATGGCATGATTAACACTGTAGACTGGCACCCATCTTTCTGTTTCCTGCTGCCAGTTCAAGATAGCGGCAGATAGCAACAATAAGAAAGCGAAAAGTCTATAAAGATTCTCAGAACTCATCTTCCTCAGGCACGTCCTCCAATCCTCAGGGTCCTATCCATACATACGCTCCACCGTCTGGATCCTCACTTTCCCTTCGTGAACCTATTTTCCAAGGGTCCGTCTATCACAACTAATTCCCTTTCAACCCTTATTTCTTTTACTGACCTCATAACTAATTGTCTGAGTAAAGGTATTACACATGGGATGAAGGCTAGTCCTGCTATTCCACATAACAGCACAAACAGCATCTGTTTGACCCAAGCAGTTCCTGGCAGCCACGAGAACCACGAGTATTGTATTCCTTGTCTAATTCTGGATGCTCTATCCTGCAAGTCCTTTGCCACTTCTCTGACTACTCCTGATTTATTCATGTAAAAGCAACATTCTTCTCCCAAGAATAGACACAAACCTTCTTTCTCGGCTGTCAAGAGGTCTAGAGCACGCCGGTTTTGTAAGACTACTGCTGCCAAAGAGTCTATCCGATCTTGGACTTCTACCAAGGTCCCAGCAATCTGGCTTAGGCTCTGTTGAAATTCCTTAGAAAGTTGCTTAAACTATTGTAGAATGGGCTGAACTACCTACACCTGTTCCAACTGCAGTGCCCATCCCTAGGATGGGTATTACTAATTATTACTAATAATACTAATGGTATTACTAGGGGAACTCTTTTCTGTAGATGTCCTATGAGAGGAACAGGGAGGGCTTGTTCCCCATTAACAACACCCATCTTTGGGAGGAGATGTACCAGAGTACACGTTCCAGTCCAGTTGGTAGGTAAACATACATACGTATTTTCCCTACATAAGAAAAAGACCCCATTCTCTTCTAAGCACACTGCCATGTTCATGGAAAAGGCATGAAATCGATGGCTATTCTCATTACTCCAAACCCCCAAGGTTCCTGCCATAAACATGCCAGTTAACGGCTGTAGTGGAGGTTTTTGACGAGGGTTTCTTTGTTCATATAGGGAGCTTCAAGAAGATAACGGGAGCTTTCATTTCCAAGGGGAAATGGAATACAGAATCTCTGTATGGACTTACTGTAGAGCCAAAGTGGGAATCAGGGTGGTTCAAATTGGCTTGGGCACTTTATCAAAGTAGCATTTTCTTCCCATTTTGTAAAGCTCAGTTTGGCGGAGCCGAGAAGGTGACCTTCTTTTGGAAGAGATGGTGTGCAGAAGGAGAAATGCTGCGAGTCAGTTTCATGTCCATAAGTGTACATCGAGGGCTTATGGTTAATTCTATTTGACATTTTTGCCAGTGCTTTCCTGTCTCTGATCCCACTGGAGTGCCCTCCTGAGGTTCCTGACTCCTTTTAACACATAAGGAGGGAGACCCTAGGAGGTCCACACCAATGACCACAAAGCCAACAATGGGAAGATGGCTAACTCCCAACTTTTCTACTGTACTATAGAAATCACCATGTAATTTAACCTCTACCGTGATGATTCCCCACCTGCTAGGGTCAAAAGCTAGGGTGGCATTGATCTTTGCCCAAAGGTCTGGTGAAACTGGGACTGCATGATAGGCCGATGGGGATGTAGACAAACACAGCCAGCATCTTTGGCTTAAAGTAGGGTCAGATTGGTTAATCAAAGCCTGACCTAGTTCCAGTATTTTCAGTATATAGTTCCCTTCTCTCAATTGTCACAGAGGCTCTCCTTCTGTCTTGATGATGTCCTGTCTTTGACCCAACCCACGTTTTAACTTAGGGCAGTGGTTCTCAACCTTTTTCAGGTTGAGACCCCACTTGCGCTGCCCATGCGCGGCGCGACCCCGACCCGCGACGGGCCGATCCGCGCATGCGTGGCGCGCCACGACAAAAAAAACCCAAAACAAAATGGCGGACTGCGACGGGCCGATCCGCGCGTGCACGGCATGCGCGCGATGGCCCAAACCACGACGGGTCGATACGCGCATGCGCGGCGCACGCACGACAAAAAAAACCAAAACAAAATGGCGGACTGCGACAGGCCGATCTGCGCATACGTGGCGCGCGCGCGCCGAAAAAAAAAACCAAGATGGCGGACCGCGGTGTCCAGCGACCCCCGTGAAATGGTCGTTCGACCCCAAATGGGGTCGCGACCCATAGGTTGAGACCACTGACTTAGGGGTAGTACGCTTAGGCTTAGGACCTAGGGTTGGCTTGGGGCGGTGTCCCCACCGGGAAATAATATGGTGACGGCAGGAGTGGACTTGCTGCAGTCCCTCTTCATCTAGTGTCTCTAAGGAGCCCAAACCCTGGGCCCTGATTCTGCCTCGCTCTTCTTTCAAGTGTGAGAGGAGGCTTCTTTCAAGTGTGAGAGGAGTTAATTGGCCATTCTCACAACATTTGGGACTACCGTTCAGGGCCTTATCACCCAACAGGCCACTTGCAAATAGTAAGCCATAGAAGACTCCTGTTTGACAATCTGAAATGAGTCAATGTCAACTTCCTTTCCTTTTCTATCCTATAATTCCAATGTCCCACTCCGTTTCACACTCACAGTCACAACAAGGGGAACAATTTCAATTATGAAATTACCACATCAGGAAGATGGATGGGACTAGGCATGATTTGGGAAAGGACAGTGTCAGTCTTGGGTGTACCACAAAGCTGAGTCTTATTTGCTAAATATAATGCCCACATTCCCAAGACTCCTAGTATACTACAGAGGACCCACTCTCAGGGTGCTTCAAACATAAGTGTCCCAAGGAGATATACACTGTCCTTGGTCACAGTCACTGTTTTTAGGCACAACACCTGTTTCTTTGGGATTGGGGTGATTCCAGAAGAAAAGGTGTCCAATACAGCAGGTCACAACCAGGGTGATCAGAATCACTAAGGCCAAAGTCACTGCACTTATGGCTATGTATTGTTGGACTATCATTCCTTGAAATAGATCCAACCCACACCATACGTTCCACTCCTAACACATTAACAGCTATTTTTCTCGTTCTTGTCTTCAGCTGTACGAAGAGAGTCAGCTTCCAGAGTGACACCAGTAGGGCCTCTTCTGCCCCATATGTTGCCTGCCTGTTGCCGGCAGGGCAGTTATAGGGGGCACTTCTTCAAGTGTACCACTAAAGGACGGGCCTCGTCCTGCTCTGCTTCCCAATATTCATCAGCTGCGGGCTTAACTCGAGTCCAGTGAATCCAAGACTTGGATTCTAACACCTTTACTGCAAGTGGAGAACACATGACCACAATATACGGGCCCTTCCATTTAGGTTTCAAGTTTTCCCCTTTCTAGTGTTTTACCCATACTTTGTCTCCTACTTGAATATTATGACTGCCGATACTCAAAAATGGTGGACTGAGGGACACACAATATTGTTGGATTTCTTGTATTTGCTTGTTTAATTCTCCCACCATTTGACTCACCCATGAAGCCCCTAGTTGACTTAAGTCCCCTATATGATTTTTCAAACTAGTACTTATGACAGGAGGTCTTCCAAACATTATTTCAAAAGGAGGTAGCCTAATTCCTTTTCATGGGGTGCACCGCACAGACCAAAGTGCTAGTGGCAATGCATCCACCCACTTAAGGTGAGTTTCAAGGCACACCTTTGTCACCTTTTCCTTTATAGTCTGGTTCATCCTCTCTGCCCTTCCTCCCGATTGAGGATGGAAAGAACAATGGAACCTCCAGTGGGTCCCTAAGGATTTAGCCAGTGTCTGATTTACTTGATGTACAAACTCAGGTCCATTATCTGATTATATGAATGAGGGTACTCCATATCGGGGGATAATCTCCTTGAGTAAGATTCTGGCCACTTCTCTTGACTTATAGTATAACCTAAGTATTTAACCTGGGGTTTCACTAATTGGGCTTTCTTCCTTGAGGCATGGTATCCTTTGTCCGTCAACAGCTGAAGTAGTTGGTTGGTATTGTCCCAACAAGTTTCCTTTGTCCAGTTATTAACACATCATCTACGTAGTACATCTCCTTCCTCACATGGCTGGAAGTCTTCTAAGTCTGAGGCCAAGGCATTGCCAAAAAGAATAGGTGAGTTTTTAAATCCCTGAGGAAGTCTGGTCCAAGCATATTGTCTTCTCTGGCCTGTTACTGGGTGTTCCCATTCAAAAGCAAATAGTTTCTGACTGTCCTTTTGTATCGGGATAGTAAAGAAAGCATCTTTCAAATCGACGACAGAGAACCAAACAGCTGATGCTGGAATCAAGCTCAGGAGGGTATATGGGTTAGGCATTACAGCATGTACAGTAATTGTAGCGGGATTAACAATGCGTAAATCCTGGATCGGTCGATATGAGTCATCAGGCTTTGGGATGGGTAAGATTGGGGTGTTCCAAGGAGATTGAATAGTTGTTAAAATGCCTGCCTTTAAGTATTTGGTGATATGGTCTTGAATTGCTTGTGCAATGGGATGAGGGTAATTTCTCTGCTGAAGACGAATAGGCACTGCCAGAGGCTTCACTTGAATGACTAGTGGTGTATGGTGACCTGCATATCCTGGCGGATTATCTTCTGCCCATAATCAGTACACATCAAACTCCTGCCAAGTATTGAGGACTTGAACCTCTTGGGCCACCATTATTTGCCACATCTCATCCGGAGGGTGCTTCATTACTAGTGCCATATTGTCTTCTTCAAACGACAACATTGTCCCCATTTTGCATAACATGTCTCGACCCAACAAGGGAATGGGACACTCGGGCATGTATAGGAATTGATGATCAATCTCCCTTCCATTTAGGGAACATCTCAGGGGCTTTAGAAAAGGGCAAGCAATGTATGGCGCCATCAACTCCTTGTACATTTATAACATCAGCAGAGAAGGGAGCGAATAACTTAGTAACTACAGATCTAGATGCCCCCATATCTACTAAAAAGGTCACATTATTGCCCCCTATCTTCATTTGGACCAAGGCTTCAGAGGGGGCTTGACAAACCCAGACCCCTTCATTCCTCAGGCCATTGTTCAGCTACAGCCAAGCTTATGGCCTCCACTTGTTCTTCAAATTGGCCTCAACCTCTTCCTTGGAATCCATATGGACGCAACACTCTTCCTCTTCCCTCTCCCTGGAAATCATATATCTTGACCTCTCGAGTTAAATGCCCATGGCCTGTTCCTCTTCCCCTACATTGTCCACGTCCCTGTTCTATTCTTCCATGTTCAAGCCGTTTAGGACAGTCTCGTTGCCAATGTACCTCTTCCTTACACGGCCACTCGTTTTCACAGAATTTTTTAAAGTCACCTGGATTGGCTTTGGGGTCTCCATAATCTCCACTAAAACCTTTCTTACAATTCCTCAACATTTCTCTCTCTCTTTTTCTTTCTTTCACTCTCTCTCTCTCTCTCTCTTTCTTTCTCTCTCTCTCTCTCTCTCTTTCTCTTTCTCTCTCTTTCTCTCTTTATCTCTCTCTCTTTCTCTCTCTTTCTCTCTCTCTCACTCTTTTTCTCTCTTTCTCTCTTTATCTCTCTCTCTCCTTATCTCTCTCTCTCTCTTTTTCTCTCTTTCTTTCTCTT
>JARGCV010000361.1:267500-405000 GCA_034064705.1 Bothrops alternatus | reverse complement strand
ACGAGACAGGATAGGATAGGATAGGATAGGATAGGATAGGATAAGATAAGATAAGATAAGATAAGATAAGATAAGATAAGATAAGATAAGATAAGATAAGATAAGATAAGATAAGATAAGATAAGATAAGATAAGATAAGATAAGATAAGATAAGATAAGATAAGATAAGATAAGATAGGACGAGAAAGGACATGATAAGGCGAGATAAGATAAGATAAGATGAGATGAGACGAGACGAGACGAGACGAGACGAGACGAGACGAGACGAGACGAGACGAGACGAGACGAGACGAGACGAGACGAGACGAGACGAGACGAGACAAGACAAGACAAGACAAGACAAGATAAGATAAGATAAGATAAGATAAGATAAGATAAGATAGGACGAGAAAGGACAAGACAAGGTGAGACAAGACAAGACAAGACAAGACAAGACAAGACAAGACAAGACAAGACAGGACAGGACAGGACAGGACAGGACAGGACAGGACAGGACAGGACAGGACAAGACAAGACAAGACAAGGCAAGGCAAGGCAAGGCAAGGCAAGGCAAGGCAAGGCAAGGGAAGGCAAGGCAAGGCAAGGCAAGGCAAGGCAAGGCAAGGCAAGGCAAGGCAAGGCAAGGCAAGGCAAGGCAAGGCAAGGTAAGGTAAGGTAAGGTAAGGTAAGGTAAGGTAAGGTAAGGTAAGGTAAGATAAGATAAGATAAGATAAGATAAGATAAGATAAGATAAGATAAGACAGGGCAAGGCAAGGCGAGACGAGACGAGACGAGACGAGATGAGATGAGATGAGATGAGATGAGATGAGATAAGATAAGATAAGATAAGATAAGATAAGATAAGATAAGATAAGATAAGATAAGATAAGATAAGATAAGATAAGATAGGACGAGATAGGACGAGAAAGGACGAGAGAGGACAAGGTAAGGTAAGATAAGATGAGATAAGATGAGATGAGATGAGATGAGATGAGATGAGATGAGATGAGATGAGATGAGATGAGATAAGATAAGATAAGATAAGATAAGATAAGATAAGATAAGATAAGATAAGATAAGATAAGATAAGATAAGATAAGATAAGATAAGATAAGATAAGATAAGATAAGATAAGATAAGATAAGATAAGATAAGATAAGATAAGATAGGACGAAAAAGGACGAGAAAGGAAAAGATAAGGCAAGATAACATGAGATAAGATAAGATAAGATAAGATAAGATAAGATAAGATAAGATAAGATAAGATAAGATAAGATAAGATAAGATAAGATAAGATAAGATAAGATAAGATAAGATAAGATAAGATAAGATAAGATAAGATAAGATAAGATAAGATAAGATAAGATAAGATAAGATAAGATAAGATAAGATAAGATAAGATAAGATAAGATAAGATAAGATAAGATAAGATAAGATAGGGCGAAAAAGGACGAGAAAGGAAAAGATAAGGTAAGATAACATGAGATAAGATAAGATAAGATAAGATAAGGTAAGGTAAGGTAAGGTAAGGTAAGGTAAGGTAAGGTAAGGTAAGGTAAGGTAAGGTAAGGTAAGGTAAGGTAAGGTAAGGTAAGGTAAGATAAGATAAGATAAGATAAGATAAGATAAGATAAGATAAGATAAGATAAGACAGGACAAGGCAAGGCGAGACGAGACGAGACGAGACGAGACGAGACGAGACGAGACGAGACGAGACGAGACAAGACAAGACAAGATAAGATAAGATAAGATAAGATAAGATAAGATAAGATAAGATAAGATAAGATAAGATAGGACGAGAAAGGACAAGACAAGGCGAGACAAGACAAGACAAGACAAGACAAGACAAGATAAGATAAGATAGATAAGGCAAGGCAAGGCAAGGCAAGGCAAGGCAAGGCAAGGCAAGACAAGACAAGACAAGACAAGACAAGACAAGACAAGACAAGACAAGACAAGACAAGACAAGACAAGACAAGACAAGATAAGATAAGATAAGATAAGATAAGATAGATAAGGCAAGGCAAGGCAAGGCAAGGCAAGGCAAGGCAAGGCAAGGCAAGACAAGACAAGACAAGACAAGACAACAGAAGACAAGACAAGACAAGATAAGATAAGATAAGATAAGATAGGATGAGACAGGACAAGATGAGGTAAGACAAGACAACAAGGCAAGACAAGACAAGGCAAGGCAAGGCAAGACAAGACAAGACAAGACAAGACAAGACAAGACAAGACAAGACAAGACAAGACAAGACAAGACAAGACAAGACAAGACAAGACAAGACAAGACAGGACAGGACAGGACAGGACAGGACAGGACAGGACAGGACAGGACAGGACAGGACAGGACAGGACAGGACAGGACAGGACAAGGCAAGGCAAGGCAAGGCAAGGCAAGGCAAGGCAAGGCAAGGCAAGGCAAGGCAAGGCAAGGCAAGGCAAGGCAAGGCAAGGCAAGGCAAGGCAAGGCAAGGCAAGGCAAGGCAAGGCAAGGCAAGGCAAGACAAGACAAGATAAGATAAGATAAGATAAGATAAGATAAGATAAGATAAGATAAGATAAGATAAGATAAGATAAGATAAGATAAGATAAGATAAGATAAGATAAGATAAGATAAGATAAGACAGGACAAGGCAAGACGAGACGAGACGAGACGAGACGAGACGAGACGAGACGAGACGAGACGAGACGAGACGAGACGAGACGAGACGAGACAAGACAAGACAAGACAAGACAAGACAAGACAAGATAAGATAAGATAAGATAAGATAAGATAAGATAAGATAGGACGAGAAAGGACAAGACAAGGCGAGACAAGACAAGACAAGACAAGACAAGACAAGACAAGACAAGACAAGACAAGACAAGACAAGACAAGACAAGACAAGACAAGACAAGACAAGACAAGACAAGACAAGACAAGACAAGATAAGATAAGATAAGATAGATAAGGCAAGGCAAGGCAAGGCAAGGCAAGGCAAGGCAAGGCAAGGCAAGACAAGACAAGACAAGACAAGACAAGACAAGACAAGACAAGACAAGGCAAGACAAGACAAGACAAGACAAGATAAGATAAGATAAGATAGGATGAGACAGGACAAGATAAGGTAAGACAAGACAACAAGGCAAGACAAGACAAGACAAGACAAGACAAGACAAGACAAGACAAGACAAGACAAGACAAGACAAGACAAGACAAGACAAGACAAGACAAGACAAGACAAGACAAGACAAGACAAGACAAGACAAGACAAGACAAGACAAGACAAGACAAGACAAGACAAGACAAGACAAGACAAGACAAGACAAGACAAGACAAGATAAGATAAGATAAGGCGAGACAGGACGAGAAAGGAAAAGATAAAACAAGACAACACAAGGCAAGAAAACAATTAAGATAAGATAAGATAAGGTAAGATAAGATAAGATAAGATAAGATAAGATAAGATAAGATAAGATAAGATAGGATAGGATAGGATAGGATAGGATAGGATAGGATAGGATAGGATAGGATAGGATAGGATAGGATAAGATAAGATAAGATAAGATAAGATAAGATAAGATAAGATAAGATAAGATAAGATAAGATAAGATAAGATAAGATAAGATAAGATAAGATAAGATAAGATAAGATAAGATAAGATAAGATAAGATAAGATAAGATAAGATAAGATAAGATAAGATAAGATAAGATAGGACGAGAAAGGACATGATAAGGCGAGATAAGATAAGATAAGATGAGATGAGACGAGACGAGACGAGACGAGACAAGACAAGATAAGATAAGATAGGATAGGATAGGATAGGATAGGATAGGATAGGATAGGATAGGATAGGATAGGATAGGATAAGATAAGATAAGATAAGATAAGATAAGATAAGATAAGATAAGATAAGATAAGATAAGATAAGATAAGATAAGATAAGATAAGATAAGATAAGATAAGATAAGATAAGATAAGATAAGATAAGATAGGATAAGATAAGATAAGATAAGATAAGATAAAATAAGATAGGACGAGAAAGGACATGATAAGGCGAGAAAAGATAAGATAAGATGAGATGAGATGAGACGAGACGAGACGAGACGAGACGAGACGAGACGAGACGAGACGAGACGAGACGAGACGAGACGAGACGAGACGAGACGAGACGAGACGAGACGAGACGAGACAAGACAAGACAAGACAAGACAAGACAAGACAAGACAAGACAAGACAAGACAAGATAAGATAAGATAAGATAAGATAAGATAAAATAAGATAAGATAAGATAAGATAAGATAAGATAAGATAAGATAAGATAAGATAAGATAAGATAGGGCGAAAAAGGACGAGAAAGGAAAAGATAAGGTAAGATAACATGAGATAAGATAAGATAAGATAAGATAAGGTAAGGTAAGGTAAGGTAAGGTAAGGTAAGGTAAGGTAAGGTAAGGTAAGGTAAGGTAAGGTAAGGTAAGGTAAGGTAAGGTAAGGTAAGGTAAGGTAAGGTAAGGTAAGGTAAGGTAAGATAAGATAAGATAAGATAAGATAAGATAAGATAAGATAAGATAAGATAAGATAAGATAAGATAAGACAGGACAAGGCAAGGCGAGACGAGACGAGACGAGACGAGACGAGACGAGACGAGACGAGACGAGACAAGACAAGACAAGACAAGATAAGATAAGATAAGATAAGATAAGATAAGATAAGATAGGACGAGAAAGGACAAGACAAGGCGAGACAAGACAAGACAAGACAAGACAAGACAAGATAAGATAAGATAGATAAGGCAAGGCAAGGCAAGGCAAGGCAAGGCAAGGCAAGGCAAGGCAAGGCAAGGCAAGACAAGACAAGACAAGACAAGACAAGACAAGACAAGACAAGACAAGACAAGACAAGACAAGACAAGATAAGATAAGATAAGATAAGATAAGATAGATAAGGCAAGGCAAGGCAAGGCAAGGCAAGGCAAGGCAAGGCAAGGCAAGACAAGACAAGACAAGACAAGACAACAGAAGACAAGACAAGACAAGATAAGATAAGATAAGATAAGATAAGATAGGATGAGACAGGACAAGATGAGGTAAGACAAGACAACAAGGCAAGACAAGACAAGGCAAGGCAAGGCAAGGCAAGACAAGACAAGACAAGACAAGACAAGACAAGACAAGACAAGACAAGACAAGACAAGACAAGACAAGACAAGACAAGACAAGACAAGACAAGACAAGACAGGACAGGACAGGACAGGACAGGACAGGACAGGACAGGACAGGACAGGACAGGACAGGACAGGACAGGACAGGACAGGACAGGACAGGACAGGACAGGACAGGACAAGGCAAGGCAAGGCAAGGCAAGGCAAGGCAAGGCAAGGCAAGGCAAGGCAAGGCAAGGCAAGGCAAGGCAAGGCAAGGCAAGGCAAGGCAAGGCAAGGCAAGGCAAGGCAAGGCAAGGCAAGGCAAGGCAAGGCAAGGCAAGGCAAGGCAAGGTAAGGTAAGATAAGATAAGATAAGATAAGATAAGATAAGATAAGATAAGATAAGATAAGATAAGATAAGATAAGACAGGACAAGGCAAGACGAGACGAGACGAGACGAGACGAGACGAGACGAGACGAGACGAGACGAGACGAGACGAGACGAGACGAGACGAGACAAGACAAGACAAGACAAGACAAGATAAGATAAGATAAGATAAGATAAGATAAGATAGGACGAGAAAGGACAAGACAAGGCGAGACAAGACAAGACAAGACAAGACAAGACAAGACAAGACAAGACAAGACAAGACAAGACAAGACAAGACAAGACAAGACAAGACAAGACAAGACAAGACAAGACAAGACAAGACAAGACAAGACAAGACAAGACAAGACAAGACAAGACAAGACAAGACAAGACAAGACAAGACAAGACAAGACAAGACAAGACAAGATAAGATAAGATAAGATAGATAAGGCAAGGCAAGGCAAGGCAAGGCAAGGCAAGGCAAGGCAAGGCAAGACAAGACAAGACAAGACAAGACAAGACAAGACAAGACAAGACAAGGCAAGACAAGACAAGACAAGACAAGATAAGATAAGATAAGATAGGATGAGACAGGACAAGATAAGGTAAGACAAGACAACAAGGCAAGACAAGACAAGACAAGACAAGACAAGACAAGACAAGACAAGACAAGACAAGACAAGACAAGGCAAGACAAGGCAAGACAAGACAAGACAAGACAAGACAAGACAAGACAAGACAAGACAAGACAAGACAAGACAAGACAAGACAAGATAAGATAAGATAAGATAAGGCGAGACAGGACGAGAAAGGAAAAGATAAAACAAGACAACACAAGGCAAGAAAACAATTAAGATAAGATAAGGTAAGGTAAGATAAGATAAGATAAGATAAGATAAGATAAGATAAGATAAGATAAGATAAGATAAGATAAGATAAGATAAGATAAGATAAGATAAGATAAGATAAGATAAGATAAGATAAGATAAGATAAGATAGGACGAGAAAGGACATGATAAGGCGAGATAAGATAAGATAAGATGAGATGAGACGAGACGAGACGAGACGAGACGAGACAAGATAAGATAAGATAAGATAGGATAGGATAGGATAGGATAGGATAGGATAGGATAGGATAGGATAGGATAGGATAGGATAAGATAAGATAAGATAAGATAAGATAAGATAAGATAAGATAAGATAAGATAAGATAAGATAAGATAAGATAAGATAAGATAAGATAAGATAAGATAGGATGAGAAAGGACATGATAAGGCGAGAAAAGATAAGATAAGATGAGACGAGACGAGACGAGACGAGACGAGACGAGACGAGACGAGACGAGACGAGACGAGACGAGACAAGACGAGACAAGACAAGACAAGACAAGACAAGACAAGACAAGACAAGACAAGACAAGACAAGACAAGACAAGACAAGACAAGACAAGACAAGACAAGACAAGACAAGATAAGATAAGATAAGATAAGATAAGATAAGATAAGATAAGATAAGATAAGATAAGATAAGATAAGATAAGATAAGATAAGATAACATAAGATAAGATAAGATAAGATAAGATAAGATAAGATAAGATAAGATAGGGCGAAAAAGGACGAGAAAGGAAAAGATAAGGTAAGATAACATGAGATAAGATAAGATAAGATAAGGTAAGGTAAGGTAAGGTAAGGTAAGGTAAGGTAAGGTAAGGTAAGGTAAGGTAAGGTAAGGTAAGGTAAGGTAAGGTAAGGTAAGGTAAGGTAAGGTAAGGTAAGGTAAGGTAAGATAAGATAAGATAAGATAAGATAAGATAAGATAAGATAAGACAGGACAAGGCAAGGCGAGACGAGACGAGACGAGACGAGACGAGACGAGACGAGACGAGACGAGACGAGACGAGACGAGACGAGACGAGACGAGACGAGACAAGACAAGACAAGACAAGACAAGATAAGATAAGATAAGATAAGATAAGATAAGATAAGATAAGATAAGATAAGATAAGATAAGATAGGACGAGAAAGGACAAGACAAGGCGAGACAAGACAAGACAAGACAAGACAAGACAAGATAAGATAAGATAGATAAGGCAAGGCAAGGCAAGGCAAGGCAAGGCAAGACAAGACAAGACAAGACAAGACAAGACAAGACAAGACAAGACAAGACAAGACAAGACAAGACAAGACAAGACAAGACAAGACAAGACAAGACAAGATAAGATAAGATAAGATAAGATAGATAAGGCAAGGCAAGGCAAGGCAAGGCAAGGCAAGGCAAGGCAAGGCAAGGCAAGGCAAGACAAGACAAGACAAGACAAGACAACAGAAGACAAGACAAGACAAGATAAGATAAGATAAGATAAGATAAGATAGGATGAGACAGGACAAGATGAGGTAAGACAAGACAACAAGGCAAGACAAGACAAGGCAAGGCAAGGCAAGGCAAGACAAGACAAGACAAGACAAGACAAGACAAGACAAGACAAGACAAGACAAGACAAGACAAGACAAGACAAGACAAGACAAGACAAGACAAGACAAGACAAGACAAGACAAGACAGGACAGGACAGGACAGGACAGGACAGGACAGGACAGGACAGGACAGGACAGGACAGGACAGGACAGGACAGGACAGGACAAGGCAAGGCAAGGCAAGGCAAGGCAAGGCAAGGCAACGCAAGGCAAGGCAAGGCAAGGCAAGGCAAGGCAAGGCAAGGCAAGGCAAGGCAAGGCAAGGCAAGGCAAGGCAAGGCAAGGCAAGGCAAGGCAAGGCAAGGCAAGGCAAGGCAAGGCAAGATAAGATAAGATAAGATAAGATAAGATAAGATAAGATAAGATAAGATAAGATAAGATAAGATAAGATAAGATAAGATAAGATAAGATAAGATAAGATAAGATAAGATAAGACAGGACAAGGCAAGACGAGACGAGACGAGACGAGACGAGACGAGACAAGACAAGACAAGACAAGACAAGATAAGATAAGATAAGATAAGATAAGATAAGATAAGATAAGATAAGATAAGATAAGATAAGATAAGATAAGACAGGACAAGGCAAGACGAGACGAGACGAGACGAGACGAGACGAGACGAGACGAGACGAGACGAGACGAGACGAGACGAGACGAGACGAGACGAGACAAGACAAGACAAGACAAGACAAGATAAGATAAGATAAGATAAGATAAGATAAGATAGGACGAGAAAGGACAAGACAAGGCGAGACAAGACAAGACAAGACAAGACAAGACAAGACAAGACAAGACAAGACAAGACAAGACAAGACAAGACAAGACAAGACAAGACAAGACAAGACAAGACAAGACAAGACAAGACAAGACAAGACAAGACAAGACAAGACAAGACAAGACAAGACAAGACAAGACAAGACAAGATAAGATAAGATAAGATAGATAAGGCAAGGCAAGGCAAGGCAAGGCAAGGCAAGGCAAGGCAAGGCAAGACAAGACAAGACAAGACAAGACAAGACAAGACAAGACAAGGCAAGACAAGACAAGACAAGACAAGATAAGATAAGATAAGATAGGATGAGACAGGACAAGATAAGGTAAGACAAGACAACAAGGCAAGACAAGACAAGACAAGACAAGACAAGACAAGACAAGACAAGACAAGACAAGACAAGGCAAGACAAGGCAAGACAAGACAAGACAAGACAAGACAAGACAAGACAAGACAAGACAAGACAAGACAAGACAAGACAAGACAAGACAAGATAAGATAAGATAAGATAAGGCGAGACAGGACGAGAAAGGAAAAGATAAAACAAGACAACACAAGGCAAGAAAACAATTAAGATAAGATAAGGTAAGGTAAGATAAGATAAGATAAGATAAGATAAGATAAGATAAGATAAGATAAGATAAGATAAGATAAGATAAGATAAGATAAGATAAGATAAGATAAGATAAGATAAGATAAGATAAGATAAGATAGGACGAGAAAGGACATGATAAGGCGAGATAAGATAAGATAAGATGAGATGAGACGAGACGAGACGAGACGAGACGAGACAAGATAAGATAAGATAAGATAGGATAGGATAGGATAGGATAGGATAGGATAGGATAGGATAGGATAGGATAGGATAAGATAAGATAAGATAAGATAAGATAAGATAAGATAAGATAAGATAAGATAAGATAAGATAAGATAAGATAAGATAAGATAAGATAAGATAAGATAGGATGAGAAAGGACATGATAAGGCGAGAAAAGATAAGATAAGATGAGACGAGACGAGACGAGACGAGACGAGACGAGACGAGACGAGACGAGACGAGACGAGACGAGACGAGACGAGACGAGACAAGACAAGACAAGACAAGACAAGACAAGACAAGACAAGACAAGACAAGACAAGACAAGACAAGACAAGACAAGACAAGACAAGACAAGACAAGATAAGATAAGATAAGATAAGATAAGATAAGATAAGATAAGATAAGATAAGATAAGATAAGATAAGATAAGATAACATAAGATAAGATAAGATAAGATAAGATAAGATAAGATAAGATAAGATAGGGCGAAAAAGGACGAGAAAGGAAAAGATAAGGTAAGATAACATGAGATAAGATAAGATAAGATAAGGTAAGGTAAGGTAAGGTAAGGTAAGGTAAGGTAAGGTAAGGTAAGGTAAGGTAAGGTAAGGTAAGGTAAGGTAAGGTAAGGTAAGGTAAGGTAAGGTAAGGTAAGGTAAGGTAAGGTAAGGTAAGATAAGATAAGATAAGATAAGATAAGATAAGATAAGATAAGACAGGACAAGGCAAGGCGAGACGAGACGAGACGAGACGAGACGAGACGAGACGAGACGAGACGAGACGAGACGAGACGAGACGAGACAAGACAAGACAAGACAAGACAAGATAAGATAAGATAAGATAAGATAAGATAAGATAAGATAAGATAAGATAAGATAAGATAAGATAAGATAGGACGAGAAAGGACAAGACAAGGCGAGACAAGACAAGACAAGACAAGACAAGACAAGATAAGATAAGATAGATAAGGCAAGGCAAGGCAAGGCAAGGCAAGGCAAGACAAGACAAGACAAGACAAGACAAGACAAGACAAGACAAGACAAGACAAGACAAGACAAGACAAGACAAGACAAGACAAGACAAGACAAGACAAGACAAGATAAGATAAGATAAGATAAGATAGATAAGGCAAGGCAAGGCAAGGCAAGGCAAGGCAAGGCAAGGCAAGGCAAGGCAAGGCAAGACAAGACAAGACAAGACAAGACAACAGAAGACAAGACAAGACAAGATAAGATAAGATAAGATAAGATAAGATAGGATGAGACAGGACAAGATGAGGTAAGACAAGACAACAAGGCAAGACAAGACAAGGCAAGGCAAGGCAAGGCAAGACAAGACAAGACAAGACAAGACAAGACAAGACAAGACAAGACAAGACAAGACAAGACAAGACAAGACAAGACAAGACAAGACAAGACAAGACAAGACAAGACAAGACAAGACAAGACAAGACAGGACAGGACAGGACAGGACAGGACAGGACAGGACAGGACAGGACAGGACAGGACAGGACAGGACAGGACAGGACAGGACAAGGCAAGGCAAGGCAAGGCAAGGCAAGGCAAGGCAACGCAAGGCAAGGCAAGGCAAGGCAAGGCAAGGCAAGGCAAGGCAAGGCAAGGCAAGGCAAGGCAAGGCAAGGCAAGGCAAGGCAAGGCAAGGCAAGGCAAGGCAAGGCAAGGCAAGGCAAGATAAGATAAGATAAGATAAGATAAGATAAGATAAGATAAGATAAGATAAGATAAGATAAGATAAGATAAGATAAGATAAGATAAGATAAGATAAGATAAGATAAGATAAGATAAGATAAGACAGGACAAGGCAAGACGAGACGAGACGAGACGAGACGAGACGAGACGAGACGAGACGAGACGAGACGAGACGAGACGAGACAAGACAAGACAAGACAAGACAAGACAAGATAAGATAAGATAAGATAAGATAAGATAAGATAAGATAAGATAGGACGAGAAAGGACAAGACAAGGCGAGACAAGACAAGACAAGACAAGACAAGACAAGACAAGACAAGACAAGACAAGACAAGACAAGACAAGACAAGACAAGACAAGACAAGACAAGACAAGACAAGACAAGACAAGACAAGACAAGACAAGACAAGACAAGACAAGATAAGATAAGATAAGATAGATAAGGCAAGGCAAGGCAAGGCAAGGCAAGGCAAGGCAAGGCAAGGCAAGACAAGACAAGACAAGACAAGACAAGACAAGACAAGACAAGACAAGACAAGGCAAGACAAGACAAGACAAGACAAGATAAGATAAGATAAGATAGGATGAGACAGGACAAGATAAGGTAAGACAAGACAACAAGACAAGACAAGACAAGACAAGACAAGACAAGACAAGACAAGACAAGACAAGACAAGACAAGACAAGACAAGACAAGACAAGACAAGACAAGACAAGACAAGACAAGACAAGACAAGACAAGACAAGACAAGACAAGACAAGACAAGACAAGACAAGACAAGACAAGACAAGACAAGACAAGACAAGACAAGACAAGACAAGACAAGACAAGACAAGACAAGATAAGATAAGATAAGATAGATAAGGCAAGGCAAGGCAAGGCAAGGCAAGGCAAGGCAAGACAAGACAAGACAAGACAAGACAAGACAAGACAAGACAAGACAAGGCAAGACAAGACAAGACAAGACAAGATAAGATAAGATAAGATAGGATGAGACAGGACAAGATAAGGTAAGACAAGACAACAAGGCAAGACAAGACAAGACAAGACAAGACAAGACAAGACAAGACAAGGCAAGGCAAGGCAAGGCAAGACAAGACAAGACAAGACAAGACAAGACAAGACAAGACAAGACAAGACAAGACAAGACAAGACAAGACAAGACAAGACAAGACAAGACAAGACAAGACAAGACAAGATAAGATAAGATAAGATAAGATAGATAAGGCAAGGCAAGGCAAGGCAAGGCAAGGCAAGGCAAGGCAAGGCAAGGCAAGGCAAGACAAGACAAGACAAGACAAGACAACAGAAGACAAGACAAGACAAGATAAGATAAGATAAGATAAGATAAGATAGGATGAGACAGGACAAGATGAGGTAAGACAAGACAACAAGGCAAGACAAGACAAGGCAAGGCAAGGCAAGGCAAGACAAGACAAGACAAGACAAGACAAGACAAGACAAGACAAGACAAGACAAGACAAGACAAGACAAGACAAGACAAGACAAGACAAGACAAGACAGGACAGGACAGGACAGGACAGGACAGGACAGGACAGGACAGGACAGGACAGGACAGGACAGGACAGGACAGGACAGGACAAGGCAAGGCAAGGCAAGGCAAGGCAAGGCAAGGCAACGCAAGGCAAGGCAAGGCAAGGCAAGGCAAGGCAAGGCAAGGCAAGGCAAGGCAAGGCAAGGCAAGGCAAGGCAAGGCAAGGCAAGGCAAGGCAAGGCAAGGCAAGGCAAGGCAAGATAAGATAAGATAAGATAAGATAAGATAAGATAAGATAAGATAAGATAAGATAAGATAAGATAAGATAAGATAAGATAAGATAAGATAAGATAAGATAAGATAAGATAAGATAAGATAAGACAGGACAAGGCAAGACGAGACGAGACGAGACGAGACGAGACGAGACGAGACGAGACGAGACGAGACGAGACGAGACGAGACGAGACAAGACAAGACAAGACAAGACAAGACAAGATAAGATAAGATAAGATAAGATAAGATAAGATAAGATAAGATAGGACGAGAAAGGACAAGACAAGGCGAGACAAGACAAGACAAGACAAGACAAGACAAGACAAGACAAGACAAGACAAGACAAGACAAGACAAGACAAGACAAGACAAGACAAGACAAGACAAGACAAGACAAGACAAGACAAGACAAGACAAGACAAGACAAGACAAGATAAGATAAGATAAGATAGATAAGGCAAGGCAAGGCAAGGCAAGGCAAGGCAAGGCAAGGCAAGACAAGACAAGACAAGACAAGACAAGACAAGACAAGACAAGACAAGACAAGACAAGGCAAGACAAGACAAGACAAGACAAGATAAGATAAGATAAGATAGGATGAGACAGGACAAGATAAGGTAAGACAAGACAACAAGACAAGACAAGACAAGACAAGACAAGACAAGACAAGACAAGACAAGACAAGACAAGACAAGACAAGACAAGACAAGACAAGACAAGACAAGACAAGACAAGACAAGACAAGACAAGACAAGACAAGACAAGACAAGACAAGACAAGACAAGACAAGACAAGACAAGACAAGACAAGACAAGACAAGACAAGACAAGACAAGACAAGACAAGACAAGACAAGACAAGACAAGACAAGACAAGACAAGATAAGATAAGATAAGATAGATAAGGCAAGGCAAGGCAAGGCAAGGCAAGGCAAGGCAAGACAAGACAAGACAAGACAAGACAAGACAAGACAAGACAAGACAAGGCAAGACAAGACAAGACAAGACAAGATAAGATAAGATAAGATAGGATGAGACAGGACAAGATAAGGTAAGACAAGACAACAAGGCAAGACAAGACAAGACAAGACAAGACAAGACAAGACAAGACAAGACAAGACAAGGCAAGACAAGGCAAGACAAGACAAGACAAGACAAGACAAGACAAGACAAGACAAGACAAGACAAGACAAGACAAGACAAGACAAGACAAGATAAGATAACATAAGATAAGGCGAGACAGGACGAGAAAGGAAAAGATAAAACAAGACAACACAAGGCAAGAAAACAATTAAGATAAGATAAGATAAGGTAAGATAAGATAAGATAAGATAAGATAAGATAAGATAAGATAAGATAAGATAAGATAAGATAAGATAAGATAAGATAAGATAAGATAAGATAAGATAAGATAAGATAAGATAAGATAGGACGAGAAAGGACATGATAAGGCGAGATAAGATAAGATAAGATGAGATGAGACGAGACGAGACGAGACGAGACGAGACAAGATAAGATAAGATAAGATAGGATAGGATAGGATAGGATAGGATAGGATAGGATAGGATAGGATAGGATAGGATAGGATAAGATAAGATAAGATAAGATAAGATAAGATAAGATAAGATAAGATAAGATAAGATAAGATAAGATAAGATAAGATAAGATAAGATAAGATAGGATGAGAAAGGACATGATAAGGCGAGAAAAGATAAGATAAGATGAGATGAGACGAGACGAGACGAGACGAGACGAGACGAGACGAGACGAGACGAGACGAGACGAGACGAGACGAGACGAGACGAGACAAGACGAGACAAGACAAGACAAGACAAGACAAGACAAGACAAGACAAGACAAGACAAGACAAGACAAGACAAGACAAGACAAGACAAGACAAGATAAGATAAGATAAGATAAGATAAGATAAGATAAGATAAGATAAGATAAGATAAGATAAGATAAGATAAGATAAGATAAGATAAGATAAGATAAGATAAGATAGGGCGAAAAAGGACGAGAAAGGAAAAGATAAGGTAAGATAACATGAGATAAGATAAGATAAGATAAGGTAAGGTAAGGTAAGGTAAGGTAAGGTAAGGTAAGGTAAGGTAAGGTAAGGTAAGGTAAGGTAAGGTAAGGTAAGGTAAGGTAAGGTAAGGTAAGGTAAGATAAGATAAGATAAGATAAGATAAGATAAGATAAGACAGGACAAGGCAAGGCGAGACGAGACGAGACGAGACGAGACGAGACGAGACGAGACGAGACGAGACGAGACGAGACGAGACGAGACGAGACGAGACAAGACAAGACAAGACAAGATAAGATAAGATAAGATAAGATAAGATAAGATAAGATAAGATAAGATAAGATAAGATAAGATAAGATAAGATAAGATAGGACGAGAAAGGACAAGACAAGGCGAGACAAGACAAGACAAGACAAGACAAGACAAGACAAGATAAGATAAGATAGATAAGGCAAGGCAAGGCAAGGCAAGACAAGACAAGACAAGACAAGACAAGACAAGACAAGACAAGACAAGACAAGACAAGACAAGACAAGACAAGACAAGACAAGACAAGACAAGACAAGACAAGACAAGATAAGATAAGATAAGATAAGATAGATAAGGCAAGGCAAGGCAAGGCAAGGCAAGGCAAGGCAAGGCAAGGCAAGACAAGACAAGACAAGACAAGACAACAGAAGACAAGACAAGACAAGATAAGATAAGATAAGATAAGATAAGATAGGATGAGACAGGACAAGATGAGGTAAGACAAGACAACAAGGCAAGACAAGACAAGGCAAGGCAAGGCAAGGCAAGACAAGACAAGACAAGACAAGACAAGACAAGACAAGACAAGACAAGACAAGACAAGACAAGACAAGACAAGACAAGACAAGACAAGACAAGACAAGACAAGACAAGACAAGACAAGACAGGACAGGACAGGACAGGACAGGACAGGACAGGACAGGACAGGACAGGACAGGACAGGACAGGACAGGACAGGACAGGACAAGGCAAGGCAAGGCAAGGCAAGGCAAGGCAAGGCAAGGCAAGGCAAGGCAAGGCAAGGCAAGGCAAGGCAAGGCAAGGCAAGGCAAGGCAAGGCAAGGCAAGGCAAGGCAAGGCAAGGCAAGGCAAGGCAAGGCAAGGCAAGATAAGATAAGATAAGATAAGATAAGATAAGATAAGATAAGATAAGATAAGATAAGATAAGATAAGATAAGATAAGATAAGATAAGACAGGACAAGGCAAGACGAGACGAGACGAGACGAGACGAGACGAGACGAGACGAGACGAGACGAGACGAGACGAGACAAGACAAGACAAGACAAGACAAGACAAGACAAGACAAGACAAGATAAGATAAGATAAGATAAGATAAGATAAGATAAGATAAGATAAGATAAGATAGGACGAGAAAGGACAAGACAAGGCGAGACAAGACAAGACAAGACAAGACAAGACAAGACAAGACAAGACAAGACAAGACAAGACAAGACAAGACAAGACAAGACAAGACAAGACAAGACAAGACAAGATAAGATAAGATAAGATAGATAAGGCAAGGCAAGGCAAGGCAAGGCAAGGCAAGGCAAGGCAAGGCAAGACAAGACAAGACAAGACAAGACAAGACAAGACAAGACAAGACAAGACAAGGCAAGACAAGACAAGACAAGACAAGATAAGATAAGATAAGATAGGATGAGACAGGACAAGATAAGGTAAGACAAGACAACAAGGCAAGACAAGACAAGACAAGACAAGACAAGACAAGACAAGACAAGACAAGACAAGACAAGACAAGACAAGACAAGACAAGACAAGACAAGACAAGACAAGACAAGACAAGACAAGACAAGACAAGACAAGACAAGACAAGACAAGACAAGACAAGACAAGACAAGACAAGACAAGACAAGACAAGACAAGACAAGACAAGATAAGATAAGATAAGATAAGGCGAGACAGGACGAGAAAGGAAAAGATAAAACAAGACAACACAAGGCAAGAAAACAATTAAGATAAGATAAGGTAAGGTAAGATAAGATAAGATAAGATAAGATAAGATAAGATAAGATAAGATAAGACAGGACAAGGCAAGGCGAGACGAGACGAGACGAGACGAGACGAGACGAGACGAGACGAGACGAGACGAGACGAGACGAGACGAGACGAGACGAGACGAGACAAGACAAGACAAGACAAGACAAGACAAGATAAGATAAGATAAGATAAGATAAGATAAGATAAGATAAGATAAGATAAGATAAGATAAGATAAGATAAGATAGGACGAGAAAGGACAAGACAAGGCGAGACAAGACAAGACAAGACAAGACAAGACAAGATAAGATAAGATAGATAAGGCAAGGCAAGGCAAGGCAAGGCAAGGCAAGACAAGACAAGACAAGACAAGACAAGACAAGACAAGACAAGACAAGACAAGACAAGACAAGACAAGACAAGACAAGACAAGACAAGACAAGACAAGACAAGACAAGATAAGATAAGATAAGATAAGATAGATAAGGCAAGGCAAGGCAAGGCAAGGCAAGGCAAGGCAAGGCAAGGCAAGGCAAGGCAAGGCAAGACAAGACAAGACAAGACAAGACAACAGAAGACAAGACAAGACAAGATAAGATAAGATAAGATAAGATAAGATAGGATGAGACAGGACAAGATGAGGTAAGACAAGACAACAAGGCAAGACAAGACAAGGCAAGGCAAGGCAAGGCAAGACAAGACAAGACAAGACAAGACAAGACAAGACAAGACAAGACAAGACAAGACAAGACAAGACAAGACAAGACAAGACAAGACAAGACAAGACAAGACAAGACAAGACAGGACAGGACAGGACAGGACAGGACAGGACAGGACAGGACAGGACAGGACAGGACAGGACAGGACAGGACAGGACAGGACAGGACAAGGCAAGGCAAGGCAAGGCAAGGCAAGGCAAGGCAAGGCAAGGCAAGGCAAGGCAAGGCAAGGCAAGGCAAGGCAAGGCAAGGCAAGGCAAGGCAAGGCAAGGCAAGGCAAGGCAAGGCAAGGCAAGGCAAGGCAAGGCAAGATAAGATAAGATAAGATAAGATAAGATAAGATAAGATAAGATAAGATAAGATAAGATAAGATAAGATAAGATAAGATAAGATAAGATAAGATAAGATAAGATAAGATAAGACAGGACAAGGCAAGACGAGACGAGACGAGACGAGACGAGACGAGACGAGACGAGACGAGACGAGACGAGACGAGACAAGACAAGACAAGACAAGACAAGATAAGATAAGATAAGATAAGATAAGATAAGATAAGATAAGATAGGACGAGAAAGGACAAGACAAGGCGAGACAAGACAAGACAAGACAAGACAAGACAAGACAAGACAAGACAAGACAAGACAAGACAAGACAAGACAAGACAAGACAAGACAAGACAAGACAAGACAAGACAAGACAAGACAAGACAAGACAAGACAAGACAAGACAAGACAAGACAAGACAAGACAAGATAAGATAAGATAAGATAGATAAGGCAAGGCAAGGCAAGGCAAGGCAAGGCAAGGCAAGGCAAGGCAAGACAAGACAAGACAAGACAAGACAAGACAAGACAAGACAAGACAAGACAAGGCAAGACAAGACAAGACAAGACAAGATAAGATAAGATAAGATAGGATGAGACAGGACAAGATAAGGTAAGACAAGACAACAAGGCAAGACAAGACAAGACAAGACAAGACAAGACAAGACAAGACAAGACAAGACAAGGCAAGACAAGGCAAGACAAGACAAGACAAGACAAGACAAGACAAGACAAGACAAGACAAGACAAGACAAGACAAGACAAGACAAGACAAGACAAGATAAGATAAGATAAGATAAGGCGAGACAGGACGAGAAAGGAAAAGATAAAACAAGACAACACAAGGCAAGAAAACAATTAAGATAAGATAAGGTAAGGTAAGATAAGATAAGATAAGATAAGATAAGATAAGATAAGATAAGATAAGATAAGATAAGATAAGATAAGATAAGATAAGATAAGATAAGATAAGATAAGATAAGATAAGATAAGATAAGATAAGATAAGATAGGACGAGAAAGGACATGATAAGGCGAGATAAGATAAGATAAGATGAGATGAGACGAGACGAGACGAGACGAGACGAGACAAGATAAGATAAGATAAGATAGGATAGGATAGGATAGGATAGGATAGGATAGGATAGGATAGGATAGGATAGGATAAGATAAGATAAGATAAGATAAGATAAGATAAGATAAGATAAGATAAGATAAGATAAGATAAGATAAGATAAGATAAGATAAGATAAGATAAGATAGGATGAGAAAGGACATGATAAGGCGAGAAAAGATAAGATAAGATGAGATGAGACGAGACGAGACGAGACGAGACGAGACGAGACGAGACGAGATGAGACGAGACGAGACGAGACGAGACGAGACGAGACAAGACGAGACAAGACAAGACAAGACAAGACAAGACAAGACAAGACAAGACAAGACAAGACAAGACAAGACAAGATAAGATAAGATAAGATAAGATAAGATAAGATAAGATAAGATAAGATAAGATAAGATAAGATAAGATAAGATAAGATAAGATAAGATAGGGCGAAAAAGGACGAGAAAGGAAAAGATAAGGTAAGATAACATGAGATAAGATAAGATAAGATAAGGTAAGGTAAGGTAAGGTAAGGTAAGGTAAGGTAAGGTAAGGTAAGGTAAGGTAAGGTAAGGTAAGGTAAGGTAAGGTAAGGTAAGGTAAGGTAAGGTAAGGTAAGGTAAGATAAGATAAGATAAGATAAGATAAGATAAGATAAGACAGGACAAGGCAAGGCGAGACGAGACGAGACGAGACGAGACGAGACGAGACGAGACGAGACGAGACGAGACGAGACGAGACGAGACGAGACAAGACAAGACAAGACAAGACAAGATAAGATAAGATAAGATAAGATAAGATAAGATAAGATAAGATAAGATAAGATAAGATAAGATAAGATAAGATAAGATAGGACGAGAAAGGACAAGACAAGGCGAGACAAGACAAGACAAGACAAGACAAGACAAGATAAGATAAGATAGATAAGGCAAGGCAAGGCAAGGCAAGACAAGACAAGACAAGACAAGACAAGACAAGACAAGACAAGACAAGACAAGACAAGACAAGACAAGACAAGACAAGACAAGACAAGACAAGACAAGACAAGACAAGACAAGACAAGACAAGACAAGACAAGATAAGATAAGATAAGATAAGATAAGATAGATAAGGCAAGGCAAGGCAAGGCAAGGCAAGGCAAGGCAAGGCAAGGCAAGGCAAGACAAGACAAGACAAGACAAGACAACAGAAGACAAGACAAGACAAGATAAGATAAGATAAGATAAGATAAGATAGGATGAGACAGGACAAGATGAGGTAAGACAAGACAACAAGGCAAGACAAGACAAGGCAAGGCAAGGCAAGGCAAGACAAGACAAGACAAGACAAGACAAGACAAGACAAGACAAGACAAGACAAGACAAGACAAGACAAGACAAGACAAGACAAGACAAGACAAGACAAGACAAGACAAGACAAGACAGGACAGGACAGGACAGGACAGGACAGGACAGGACAGGACAGGACAGGACAGGACAGGACAGGACAGGACAGGACAGGACAAGGCAAGGCAAGGCAAGGCAAGGCAAGGCAAGGCAAGGCAAGGCAAGGCAAGGCAAGGCAAGGCAAGGCAAGGCAAGGCAAGGCAAGGCAAGGCAAGGCAAGGCAAGGCAAGGCAAGGCAAGGCAAGGCAAGGCAAGATAAGATAAGATAAGATAAGATAAGATAAGATAAGATAAGATAAGATAAGATAAGATAAGATAAGATAAGATAAGATAAGATAAGATAAGACAGGACAAGGCAAGACGAGACGAGACGAGACGAGACGAGACGAGACGAGACGAGACGAGACGAGACGAGACGAGACGAGACGAGACGAGACAAGACAAGACAAGACAAGACAAGACAAGATAAGATAAGATAAGATAAGATAAGATAAGATAAGATAAGATAAGATAGGACGAGAAAGGACAAGACAAGGCGAGACAAGACAAGACAAGACAAGACAAGACAAGACAAGACAAGACAAGACAAGACAAGACAAGACAAGACAAGACAAGACAAGACAAGACAAGACAAGACAAGACAAGACAAGACAAGACAAGATAAGATAAGATAAGATAGATAAGGCAAGGCAAGGCAAGGCAAGGCAAGGCAAGGCAAGGCAAGGCAAGACAAGACAAGACAAGACAAGACAAGACAAGACAAGACAAGACAAGACAAGACAAGGCAAGACAAGACAAGACAAGACAAGATAAGATAAGATAAGATAGGATGAGACAGGACAAGATAAGGTAAGACAAGACAACAAGGCAAGACAAGACAAGACAAGACAAGACAAGACAAGACAAGACAAGACAAGACAAGACAAGACAAGACAAGACAAGACAAGACAAGACAAGACAAGACAAGACAAGACAAGACAAGACAAGACAAGACAAGACAAGACAAGACAAGACAAGACAAGACAAGACAAGACAAGACAAGACAAGATAAGATAAGATAAGATAAGGCGAGACAGGACGAGAAAGGAAAAGATAAAACAAGACAACACAAGGCAAGAAAACAATTAAGATAAGATAAGGTAAGGTAAGATAAGATAAGATAAGATAAGATAAGATAAGATAAGATAAGATAAGATAAGATAAGATAAGATAAGATAAGATAAGATAAGATAAGATAAGATAAGATAAGATAAGATAGGACGAGAAAGGACATGATAAGGCGAGATAAGATAAGATAAGATGAGATGAGACGAGACGAGACGAGACGAGACAAGACAAGATAAGATAGGATAGGATAGGATAGGATAGGATAGGATAGGATAGGATAGGATAGGATAGGATAGGATAGGATAGGATAGGATAGGATAGGATAAGATAAGATAAGATAAGATAAGATAAGATAAGATAAGATAAGATAAGATAAGATAAGATAAGATAAGATAAGATAAGATAAGATAAGATAAGATAAGATAAGATAAGATAAGATAAGATAAGATAAGATAAGATAAGATAAGATAAGATAAGATAAGATAAGATAAGATAAGATAAGATAAGATAAGATAGGACGAGAAAGGACATGATAAGGCGAGAAAAGATAAGATAAGACGAGATGAGACGAGACGAGACGAGACGAGACGAGACGAGACGAGACGAGACGAGACGAGACGAGACGAGACAAGACAAGACAAGACAAGACAAGACAAGACAAGACAAGACAAGACAAGACAAGACAAGACAAGACAAGACAAGACAAGACAAGACAAGATAAGATAAGATAAGATAAGATAAGATAAGATAAGATAAGATAAGATAGGGCGAAAAAGGACGAGAAAGGAAAAGATAAGGTAAGATAACATGAGATAAGATAAGATAAGATAAGATAAGGTAAGGTAAGGTAAGGTAAGGTAAGGTAAGGTAAGGTAAGGTAAGGTAAGGTAAGGTAAGGTAAGGTAAGGTAAGGTAAGGTAAGGTAAGGTAAGGTAAGGTAAGGTAAGGTAAGGTAAGGTAAGATAAGATAAGATAAGATAAGATAAGATAAGATAAGATAAGATAAGATAGGATGAGACAGGACAAGATAAGGTAAGACAAGACAACAAGGCAAGACAAGACAAGACAAGACAAGACAAGACAAGACAAGACAAGACAAGACAAGACAAGACAAGACAAGACAAGACAAGACAAGACAAGACAAGACAAGACAAGACAAGACAAGACAAGACAAGACAAGACAAGACAAGACAAGACAAGACAAGACAAGACAAGACAAGACAAGACAAGATAAGATAAGATAAGATAAGATAAGATAGATAAGGCAAGGCAAGGCAAGGCAAGGCAAGGCAAGGCAAGGCAAGGCAAGGCAAGACAAGACAAGACAAGACAAGACAAGACAAGACAACAGAAGACAAGACAAGACAAGATAAGATAAGATAAGATAAGATAAGATAGGATGAGACAGGACAAGATGAGGTAAGACAAGACAACAAGGCAAGACAAGACAAGGCAAGGCAAGGCAAGGCAAGACAAGAAAAGACAAGACAAGACAAGACAAGACAAGACAAGACAAGACAAGACAGGACAGGACAGGACAGGACAGGACAGGACAGGACAGGACAGGACAGGACAGGACAGGACAGGACAGGACAGGACAGGACAGGACAGGACAGGACAGGACAGGACAAGGCAAGGCAAGGCAAGGCAAGGCAAGGCAAGGCAAGGCAAGGCAAGGCAAGGCAAGGCAAGGCAAGGCAAGGCAAGGCAAGGCAAGGCAAGGCAAGGCAAGGCAAGGCAAGGCAAGGCAAGATAAGATAAGATAAGATAAGATAAGATAAGATAAGATAAGATAAGATAAGATAAGATAAGATAAGATAAGATAAGATAAGATAAGATAAGACAGGACAAGGCAAGACGAGACGAGACGAGACGAGACGAGACGAGACGAGACGAGACGAGACGAGACGAGACGAGACGAGACGAGACGAGACGAGACAAGACAAGACAAGACAAGACAAGACAAGACAAGATAAGATAAGATAAGATAAGGTAAGATAAGGTAAGATAGGACGAGAAAGGACAAGACAAGGCGAGACAAGACAAGACAAGACAAGACAAGACAAGACAAGACAAGACAAGACAAGACAAGACAAGACAAGACAAGACAAGACAAGACAAGACAAGACAAGACAAGACAAGACAAGACAAGACAAGACAAGATAAGATAAGATAAGATAGATAAGGCAAGGCAAGGCAAGGCAAGGCAAGGCAAGGCAAGGCAAGGCAAGACAAGACAAGACAAGACAAGACAAGACAAGACAAGACAAGACAAGACAAGACAAGGCAAGACAAGACAAGACAAGACAAGATAAGATAAGATAAGATAGGATGAGACAGGACAAGATAAGGTAAGACAAGACAACAAGGCAAGACAAGACAAGACAAGACAAGACAAGACAAGACAAGACAAGACAAGACAAGACAAGACAAGACAAGACAAGACAAGACAAGACAAGACAAGACAAGACAAGACAAGACAAGACAAGACAAGACAAGACAAGACAAGACAAGACAAGACAAGACAAGACAAGGCAAGACAAGACAAGACAAGACAAGATAAGATAAGATAAGATAGGATGAGACAGGACAAGATAAGGTAAGACAAGACAACAAGGCAAGACAAGACAAGACAAGACAAGACAAGACAAGACAAGACAAGACAAGACAAGATAAGATAAGATAAGATAAGGCGAGACAGGACGAGAAAGGAAAAGATAAAACAAGACAACACAAGGCAAGAAAACAATTAAGATAAGATAAGATAAGGTAAGATAAGATAAGATAAGATAAGATAAGATAAGATAAGATAAGATAAGATAAGATAAGATAAGATAAGATAAGATAAGATAGGACGAGAAAGGACATGATAAGGCGAGATAAGATAAGATAAGATGAGATGAGACGAGACGAGACGAGACGAGACAAGACAAGACAAGATAGGATAGGATAGGATAGGATAGGATAGGATAGGATAGGATAGGATAGGATAGGATAGGATAGGATAGGATAGGATAGGATAAGATAAGATAAGATAAGATAAGATAAGATAAGATAAGATAAGATAAGATAAGATAAGATAAGATAAGATAAGATAAGATAAGATAAGATAAGATAAGATAAGACAGGACAAGGCAAGACGAGACGAGACGAGACGAGACGAGACGAGACGAGACGAGACGAGACGAGACGAGACGAGACGAGACAAGACAAGACAAGACAAGACAAGATAAGATAAGATAAGATAAGATAAGATAAGATAAGACAAGACAAGACAAGACAAGACAAGACAAGACAAGACAAGATAAGATAAGATAAGATAGATAAGGCAAGGCAAGGCAAGGCAAGGCAAGGCAAGGCAAGGCAAGGCAAGACAAGACAAGACAAGACAAGACAAGACAAGACAAGACAAGACAAGACAAGGCAAGACAAGACAAGACAAGACAAGATAAGATAAGATAAGATAGGATGAGACAGGACAAGATAAGGTAAGACAAGACAACAAGGCAAGACAAGACAAGACAAGACAAGACAAGACAAGACAAGACAAGACAAGACAAGACAAGACAAGACAAGACAAGACAAGACAAGACAAGACAAGACAAGACAAGACAAGACAAGACAAGACAAGACAAGACAAGACAAGACAAGACAAGACAAGACAAGACAAGACAAGACAAGACAAGACAAGACAAGACAAGACAAGATAAGGCGAGACAGGACGAGAAAGGAAAAGATAAAACAAGACAACACAAGGCAAGAAAACAATTAAGATAAGATAAGATAAGGTAAGATAAGATAAGATAAGATAAGATAAGATAAGATAAGATAAGATAAGATAAGATAAGATAAGATAAGATAAGATAAGATAAGATAAGATAAGATAAGATAAGATAAGATAAGATAAGATAAGATAAGATAAGATAAGATAAGATAAGATAAGATAAGATAAGATAGGACGAGAAAGGACATGATAAGGCGAGATAAGATAAGATAAGATGAGATGAGACGAGACGAGACGAGACGAGACAAGACAAGACAAGACAGGATAGGATAGGATAGGATAGGATAGGATAGGATAGGATAGGATAGGATAGGATAGGATAGGATAGGATAGGATAAGATAAGATAAGATAAGATAAGATAAGATAAGATAAGATAAGATAAGATAAGATAA
This sequence comes from Bothrops alternatus, assembly GCA_034064705.1. Lineage (NCBI taxonomy): Eukaryota > Metazoa > Chordata > Lepidosauria > Squamata > Viperidae > Bothrops > Bothrops alternatus. The sequence continues at coordinate 379,107 of JARGCV010000361.1, read as the reverse complement.
GATAAGATAAGATAAGATAAGATAAGATAAGATAAGATAAGATAAGATAAGATAAGATAAGATAAGATAAGATAAGATAAGATAAGATAAGATAAGATAAGATAAGATAAGATAAGATAAGATAAGATAAGATAAGATAAGATAAGATAAGATAAGATAGGACGAGAAAGGACATGATAAGGCGAGAAAAGATAAGATAAGACGAGATGAGACGAGACGAGACGAGACGAGACGAGACGAGACGAGACGAGACGAGACGAGACGAGACGAGACAAGACAAGACAAGACAAGACAAGACAAGACAAGACAAGACAAGACAAGACAAGACAAGACAAGACAAGACAAGACAAGACAAGACAAGACAAGACAAGATAAGATAAGATAAGATAAGATAAGATAAGATAAGATAAGATAAGATAAGATAAGATAGGGCGAAAAAGGACGAGAAAGGAAAAGATAAGGTAAGATAACATGAGATAAGATAAGATAAGATAAGATAAGGTAAGGTAAGGTAAGGTAAGGTAAGGTAAGGTAAGGTAAGGTAAGGTAAGGTAAGGTAAGGTAAGGTAAGGTAAGGTAAGGTAAGGTAAGGTAAGGTAAGATAAGATAAGATAAGATAAGATAAGATAAGATAAGATAAGATAAGATAAGATAAGATAGGATGAGACAGGACAAGATAAGGTAAGACAAGACAACAAGGCAAGACAAGACAAGACAAGACAAGACAAGACAAGACAAGACAAGACAAGACAAGACAAGACAAGACAAGACAAGACAAGACAAGACAAGACAAGACAAGACAAGACAAGACAAGACAAGACAAGACAAGACAAGATAAGATAAGATAAGATAAGATAAGATAGATAAGGCAAGGCAAGGCAAGGCAAGGCAAGACAAGACAAGACAAGACAAGACAAGACAAGACAAGACAACAGAAGACAAGACAAGACAAGATAAGATAAGATAAGATAAGATAAGATAGGATGAGACAGGACAAGATGAGGTAAGACAAGACAACAAGGCAAGACAAGACAAGGCAAGGCAAGGCAAGGCAAGACAAGAAAAGACAAGACAAGACAAGACAAGACAAGACAAGACAAGACAAGACAAGACAGGACAGGACAGGACAGGACAGGACAGGACAGGACAGGACAGGACAGGACAGGACAGGACAGGACAGGACAGGACAGGACAGGACAAGGCAAGGCAAGGCAAGGCAAGGCAAGGCAAGGCAAGGCAAGGCAAGGCAAGGCAAGGCAAGGCAAGGCAAGGCAAGGCAAGGCAAGGCAAGGCAAGGCAAGATAAGATAAGATAAGATAAGATAAGATAAGATAAGATAAGATAAGATAAGATAAGATAAGATAAGATAAGATAAGATAAGATAAGATAAGATAAGATAAGATAAGACAGGACAAGGCAAGACGAGACGAGACGAGACGAGACGAGACGAGACGAGACGAGACGAGACGAGACGAGACGAGACGAGACGAGACGAGACGAGACGAGACGAGACGAGACAAGACAAGACAAGACAAGACAAGACAAGACAAGATAAGATAAGATAAGATAAGATAAGATAAGATAAGATAAGATAGGACGAGAAAGGACAAGACAAGGCGAGACAAGACAAGACAAGACAAGACAAGACAAGACAAGACAAGACAAGACAAGACAAGACAAGACAAGACAAGACAAGACAAGACAAGACAAGACAAGACAAGACAAGACAAGACAAGACAAGACAAGACAAGACAAGACAAGATAAGATAAGATAAGATAGATAAGGCAAGGCAAGGCAAGGCAAGGCAAGGCAAGGCAAGGCAAGACAAGACAAAACAAGACAAGACAAGACAAGACAAGACAAGACAAGGCAAGACAAGACAAGACAAGACAAGATAAGATAAGATAAGATAGGATGAGACAGGACAAGATAAGGTAAGACAAGACAACAAGGCAAGACAAGACAAGACAAGACAAGACAAGACAAGACAAGACAAGACAAGACAAGACAAGACAAGACAAGACAAGACAAGACAAGACAAGACAAGACAAGACAAGACAAGACAAGGCAAGACAAGACAAGACAAGACAAGATAAGATAAGATAAGATAGGATGAGACAGGACAAGATAAGGTAAGACAAGACAACAAGGCAAGACAAGACAAGACAAGACAAGACAAGACAAGACAAGACAAGACAAGACAAGACAAGACAAGACAAGACAAGATAAGATAAGATAAGATAAGGCGAGACAGGACGAGAAAGGAAAAGATAAAACAAGACAACACAAGGCAAGAAAACAATTAAGATAAGATAAGATAAGGTAAGATAAGATAAGATAAGATAAGATAAGATAAGATAAGATAAGATAGGACGAGAAAGGACATGATAAGGCGAGATAAGATAAGATAAGATGAGATGAGACGAGACGAGACGAGACGAGACAAGACAAGACAAGATAGGATAGGATAGGATAGGATAGGATAGGATAGGATAGGATAGGATAGGATAGGATAGGATAGGATAGGATAGGATAGGATAGGATAGGATAGGATAGGATAAGATAAGATAAGATAAGATAAGATAAGATAAGATAAGATAAGATAAGATAAGATAAGATAAGATAAGATAAGACAGGACAAGGCAAGACGAGACGAGACGAGACGAGACGAGACGAGACGAGACGAGACGAGACGAGACGAGACGAGACGAGACGAGACGAGACAAGACAAGACAAGACAAGACAAGATAAGATAAGATAAGATAGGACGAGAAAGGACAAGACAAGGCGAGACAAGACAAGACAAGACAAGACAAGACAAGACAAGACAAGACAAGACAAGACAAGACAAGACAAGACAAGACAAGACAAGACAAGACAAGACAAGACAAGACAAGACAAGACAAGACAAGACAAGACAAGACAAGATAAAATAAGATAAGATAGATAAGGCAAGGCAAGGCAAGGCAAGGCAAGGCAAGGCAAGGCAAGACAAGACAAGACAAGACAAGACAAGACAAGACAAGACAAGGCAAGGCAAGACAAGACAAGACAAGATAAGATAAGATAAGATAGGATGAGACAGGACAAGATAAGGTAAGACAAGACAACAAGGCAAGACAAGACAAGACAAGACAAGACAAGACAAGACAAGACAAGACAAGACAAGACAAGACAAGACAAGACAAGACAAGACAAGACAAGACAAGACAAGACAAGACAAGACAAGACAAGACAAGACAAGACAAGACAAGATAAGATAAGATAAGGCGAGACAGGACGAGAAAGGAAAAGATAAAACAAGACAACACAAGGCAAGAAAACAATTAAGATAAGATAAGATAAGGTAAGATAAGATAAGATAAGATAAGATAAGATAAGATAAGATAAGATAAGATAAGATAAGATAAGATAAGATAAGATAAGATAAGATAAGATAAGATAAGATAAGATAAGATAAGATAAGATAAGATAAGATAAGATAAGATAAGATAAGATAAGATAAGATAAGATAAGATAAGATAAGATAGGACGAGAAAGGACATGATAAGGCGAGATAAGATAAGATAAGATGAGATGAGACGAGACGAGACGAGACGAGACAAGATAAGATAAGATAAGATAGGATAGGATAGGATAGGATAGGATAGGATAGGATAGGATAGGATAGGATAGGATAGGATAAGATAAGATAAGATAAGATAAGATAAGATAAGATAAGATAAGATAAGATAAGATAAGATAAGATAAGATAAGATAAGATAAGATAAGATAAGATAAGATAAGATAAGATAAGATAAGATAAGATAGGACGAGAAAGGACATGATAAGGCGAGAAAAGATAAGATAAGATGAGATGAGACGAGACGAGACGAGACGAGACGAGACGAGACGAGACGAGACGAGACGAGACGAGACGAGACGAGACAAGACAAGACAAGACAAGACAAGACAAGACAAGACAAGACAAGACAAGACAAGACAAGACAAGACAAGACAAGACAAGACAAGACAAGACAAGATAAGATAAGATAAGATAAGATAAGATAAGATAAGATAAGATAAGATAAGATAAGATAAGATAAGATAAGATAAGATAAGATAGGGCGAAAAAGGACGAGAAAGGAAAAGATAAGGTAAGATAACATGAGATAAGATAAGATAAGATAAGATAAGGTAAGGTAAGGTAAGGTAAGGTAAGGTAAGGTAAGGTAAGGTAAGGTAAGGTAAGGTAAGGTAAGGTAAGGTAAGGTAAGGTAAGGTAAGGTAAGGTAAGGTAAGATAAGATAAGATAAGATAAGATAAGATAAGATAAGATAAGATAAGATAAGATAAGATAAGATAAGATAAGATAAGATAAGATAAGACAGGACAAGGCAAGGCGAGACGAGACGAGACGAGATGAGACGAGACGAGACGAGACGAGACGAGACGAGACGAGACGAGACAAGACAAGACAAGACAAGATAAGATAAGATAAGATAAGATAAGATAAGATAAGATAAGATAAGATAAGATAAGATAAGATAAGATAAGATAAGATAAGATAGGACGAGAAAGGACAAGACAAGGCGAGACAAGACAAGACAAGACAAGACAAGACAAGATAAGATAAGATAGATAAGGCAAGGCAAGGCAAGGCAAGGCAAGGCAAGGCAAGGCAAGACAAGACAAGACAAGACAAGACAAGACAAGACAAGACAAGACAAGACAAGACAAGACAAGATAAGATAAGATAAGATAAGATAAGATAGATAAGGCAAGGCAAGGCAAGGCAAGGCAAGGCAAGGCAAGGCAAGGCAAGGCAAGACAAGACAAGACAAGACAAGACAACAGAAGACAAGACAAGACAAGATAAGATAAGATAAGATAAGATAGGATGAGACAGGACAAGATGCGGTAAGACAAGACAACAAGGCAAGACAAGACAAGGCAAGGCAAGACAAGACAAGACAAGACAAGACAAGACAAGACAAGACAAGACAAGACAAGACAAGACAAGACAAGACAAGACAAGACAAGACAAGACAAGACAAGACAAGACAAGACAAGACAAGACAAGACAAGACAAGACAAGACAAGACAAGACAAGACAAGACAGGACAGGACAGGACAGGACAGGACAGGACAGGACAGGACAGGACAGGACAGGACAGGACAGGACAGGACAGGACAGGACAGGACAGGACAGGGCAAGGCAAGGCAAGGCAAGGCAAGGCAAGGCAAGGCAAGGCAAGGCAAGGCAAGGCAAGGCAAGGCAAGGCAAGGCAAGGCAAGGCAAGGCAAGGCAAGGCAAGGCAAGGCAAGGCAAGGCAAGGCAAGGCAAGGCAAGGCAAGATAAGATAAGATAAGATAAGATAAGATAAGATAAGATAAGATAAGATAAGATAAGATAAGATAAGATAAGATAAGACAGGACAAGGCAAGACGAGACGAGACGAGACGAGACGAGACGAGACGAGACGAGACAAGACAAGACAAGACAAGATAAGATAAGATAAGATAAGATAAGATAAGATAAGATAGGACGAGAAAGGACAAGACAAGGCGAGACAAGACAAGACAAGACAAGACAAGACAAGACAAGACAAGACAAGACAAGACAAGACAAGACAAGACAAGACAAGACAAGACAAGACAAGACAAGACAAGACAAGACAAGACAAGACAAGACAAGACAAGACAAGACAAGACAAGACAAGACAAGACAAGACAAGACAAGACAAGACAAGACAAGATAAGATAAGATAAGATAGATAAGGCAAGGCAAGGCAAGGCAAGGCAAGGCAAGGCAAGACAAGACAAGACAAGACAAGACAAGACAAGACAAGGCAAGACAAGACAAGACAAGACAAGATAAGATAAGATAAGATAGGATGAGACAGGACAAGATAAGGTAAGACAAGACAACAAGGCAAGACAAGACAAGACAAGACAAGACAAGACAAGACAAGACAAGACAAGACAAGACAAGACAAGACAAGACAAGACAAGACAAGACAAGACAAGACAAGACAAGACAAGACAAGACAAGATAAGATAAGATAAGATAAGGCGAGACAGGACGAGAAAGGAAAAGATAAAACAAGACAACACAAGGCAAGAAAACAATTAAGATAAGATAAGATAAGGTAAGATAAGATAAGATAAGATAAGATAAGATAAGATAGGATAGGATAGGATAGGATAGGATAGGATAGGATAGGATAGGATAGGATAGGATAGGATAGGATAGGATAGGATAGGATAGGATAAGATAAGATAAGATAAGATAAGATAAGATAAGATAAGATAAGATAAGATAAGATAAGATAAGATAAGATAAGATAAGATAAGATAAGATAAGATAAGATAAGATAAGATAAGATAAGATAAGATAAGATAAGATAAGATAAGATAGGACGAGAAAGGACATGATAAGGCGAGATAAGATAAGATAAGATGAGATGAGACGAGACGAGACGAGACGAGACAAGACAAGACAAGATAAGATAGGATAGGATAGGATAGGATAGGATAGGATAGGATAGGATAGGATAGGATAGGATAGGATAGGATAGGATAGGATAGGATAGGATAAGATAAGATAAGATAAGATAAGATAAGATAAGATAAGATAAGATAAGATAAGGTAAGATAAGATAAGATAAGATAAGATAAGATAAGATAAGATAAGATAAGATAGGACGAGAAAGGACATGATAAGGCGAGAAAAGATAAGATAAGATGAGATGAGACGAGACGAGACGAGACGAGACGAGACGAGACGAGACGAGACGAGACGAGACGAGACGAGACAAGACAAGACAAGACAAGACAAGACAAGACAAGACAAGACAAGACAAGACAAGATAAGATAAGATAAGATAAGATAAGATAAGATAAGATAAGATAAGATAAGATAAGATAAGATAGGACGAGAAAGGACAAGACAAGGCGAGACAAGACAAGACAAGACAAGACAAGACAAGACAAGACAAGACAAGACAAGACAAGACAAGACAGGACAGGACAGGACAGGACAGGACAGGACAGGACAGGACAGGACAGGACAGGACAGGACAGGACAGGACAGGACAGGACAAGACAAGACAAGACAAGACAAGGTAAGGTAAGGTAAGGTAAGGTAAGGTAAGGTAAGGTAAGGTAAGGTAAGGTAAGGTAAGGTAAGGTAAGGTAAGGTAAGGTAAGGTAAGGTAAGGTAAGGTAAGGTAAGGTAAGGTAAGGTAAGATAAGATAAGATAAGATAAGATAAGATAAGATAAGACAGGACAAGGCAAGGCGAGACGAGACGAGACGAGACGAGACGAGACGAGACGAGACGAGACGAGACGAGACGAGACGAGACGAGACGAGACGAGACGAGACAAGACAAGACAAGACAAGACAAGACAAGACAAGATAAGATAAGATAAGATAAGATAAGATAAGATAAGATAAGATAAGATAAGATAAGATAAGATAAGATAAGATAAGATAAGATAAGATAAGATAAGATAGGACGAGAAAGGACAAGACAAGGCGAGACAAGACAAGACAAGACAAGACAAGACAAGACAAGACAAGACAAGACAAGACAAGACAAGACAAGACAAGACAAGACAAGACAAGACAAGACAAGACAAGACAAGACAAGACAAGACAAGACAAGACAAGACAAGACAAGACAAGGCGAGACAAGACAAGACAAGACAAGACAAGACAAGATAAGATAAGATAGATAAGGCAAGGCAAGGCAAGGCAAGGCAAGGCAAGGCAAGACAAGACAAGACAAGACAAGACAAGACAAGACAAGACAAGACAAGACAAGACAAGACAAGACAAGACAAGACAAGATAAGACAAGACAAGACAAGACAAGACAAGACAAGACAAGACAAGACAAGACAAGACAAGACAAGACAAGACAAGACAAGATAAAATAAGATAAGATAGATAAGGCAAGGCAAGGCAAGGCAAGGCAAGGCAAGGCAAGACAAGACAAGACAAGACAAGACAAGACAAGACAAGACAAGACAAGACAAGACAAGACAAGACAAGACAAGACAAGACAAGACAAGACAAGACAAGACAAGATAAGATAAGATAAGATAGATAAGGCAAGGCAAGGCAAGGCAAGGCAAGGCAAGGCAAGGCAAGGCAAGACAAGACAAGACAAGACAAGACAAGACAAGACAAGACAAGACAAGACAAGACAAGGCAAGACAAGACAAGACAAGACAAGATAAGATAAGATAAGATAGGATGAGACAGGACAAGATAAGGTAAGACAAGACAACAAGGCAAGACAAGACAAGACAAGACAAGACAAGACAAGACAAGACAAGACAAGACAAGACAAGACAAGACAAGACAAGACAAGACAAGACAAGACAAGACAAGACAAGACAAGACAAGACAAGACAAGACAAGACAAGACAAGACAAGACAAGACAAGGCAAGACAAGACAAGACAAGACAAGATAAGATAAGATAAGATAGGATGAGACAGGACAAGATAAGGTAAGACAAGACAACAAGGCAAGACAAGACAAGACAAGACAAGACAAGACAAGACAAGACAAGACAAGACAAGATAAGATAAGATAAGATAAGGCGAGACAGGACGAGAAAGGAAAAGATAAAACAAGACAACACAAGGCAAGAAAACAATTAAGATAAGATAAGATAAGGTAAGATAAGATAAGATAAGATAAGATAAGATAAGATAAGATAAGATAAGATAAGATAAGATAAGATAAGATAAGATAAGATAGGACGAGAAAGGACATGATAAGGCGAGATAAGATAAGATAAGATGAGATGAGACGAGACGAGACGAGACGAGACGAGACAAGATAAGATAGGATAGGATAGGATAGGATAGGATAGGATAGGATAGGATAGGATAGGATAGGATAGGATAGGATAGGATAGGATAGGATAAGATAAGATAAGATAAGATAAGATAAGATAAGATAAGATAAGATAAGATAAGATAAGATAAGATAAGATAAGATAAGATAAGATAAGATAAGATAAGATAAGATAAGACAGGACAAGGCAAGACGAGACGAGACGAGACGAGACGAGACGAGACGAGACGAGACGAGACGAGACGAGACGAGACGAGACGAGACAAGACAAGACAAGACAAGACAAGATAAGATAAGATAAGATAAGATAAGATAAGATAAGACAAGACAAGACAAGACAAGACAAGACAAGACAAGACAAGATAAGATAAGATAAGATAGATAAGGCAAGGCAAGGCAAGGCAAGGCAAGGCAAGGCAAGGCAAGGCAAGACAAGACAAGACAAGACAAGACAAGACAAGACAAGACAAGACAAGACAAGGCAAGACAAGACAAGACAAGACAAGATAAGATAAGATAAGATAGGATGAGACAGGACAAGATAAGGTAAGACAAGACAACAAGGCAAGACAAGACAAGACAAGACAAGACAAGACAAGACAAGACAAGACAAGACAAGACAAGACAAGACAAGACAAGACAAGACAAGACAAGACAAGACAAGACAAGACAAGACAAGACAAGACAAGACAAGACAAGACAAGACAAGACAAGACAAGACAAGACAAGACAAGACAAGACAAGACAAGACAAGACAAGACAAGACAAGACAAGACAAGACAAGACAAGATAAGGCGAGACAGGACGAGAAAGGAAAAGATAAAACAAGACAACACAAGGCAAGAAAACAATTAAGATAAGATAAGATAAGGTAAGATAAGATAAGATAAGATAAGATAAGATAAGATAAGATAAGATAAGATAAGATAAGATAAGATAAGATAAGATAAGATAAGATAAGATAAGATAAGATAAGATAAGATAAGATAAGATAAGATAAGATAAGATAAGATAAGATAAGATAAGATAAGATAAGATAAGATAAGATAAGATAAGATAAGATAAGATAAGATAAGATAGGACGAGAAAGGACATGATAAGGCGAGATAAGATAAGATAAGATGAGATGAGACGAGACGAGACGAGACGAGACAAGACAAGACAAGACAGGATAGGATAGGATAGGATAGGATAGGATAGGATAGGATAGGATAGGATAGGATAGGATAGGATAGGATAGGATAAGATAAGATAAGATAAGATAAGATAAGATAAGATAAGATAAGATAAGATAAGATAAGATAAGATAAGATAAGATAAGATAAGATAAGATAAGATAAGATAAGATAAGATAAGATAAGATAAGATAAGATAAGATAAGATAAGATAAGATAAGATAAGATAAGATAAGATAAGATAAGATAAGATAAGATAAGATAAGATAAGATAAGATAAGATAAGATAAGATAAGATAAGATAAGATAGGACGAGAAAGGACATGATAAGGCGAGAAAAGATAAGATAAGACGAGATGAGACGAGACGAGACGAGACGAGACGAGACGAGACGAGACGAGACGAGACGAGACGAGACGAGACGAGACAAGACAAGACAAGACAAGACAAGACAAGACAAGACAAGACAAGACAAGACAAGACAAGACAAGACAAGACAAGACAAGACAAGACAAGACAAGACAAGATAAGATAAGATAAGATAAGATAAGATAAGATAAGATAAGATAAGATAAGATAAGATAGGGCGAAAAAGGACGAGAAAGGAAAAGATAAGGTAAGATAACATGAGATAAGATAAGATAAGATAAGATAAGGTAAGGTAAGGTAAGGTAAGGTAAGGTAAGGTAAGGTAAGGTAAGGTAAGGTAAGGTAAGGTAAGGTAAGGTAAGGTAAGGTAAGGTAAGGTAAGGTAAGGTAAGGTAAGATAAGATAAGATAAGATAAGATAAGATAAGATAAGATAAGATAAGATAAGATAGGATGAGACAGGACAAGATAAGGTAAGACAAGACAACAAGGCAAGACAAGACAAGACAAGACAAGACAAGACAAGACAAGACAAGACAAGACAAGACAAGACAAGACAAGACAAGACAAGACAAGACAAGACAAGACAAGACAAGACAAGACAAGACAAGACAAGACAAGATAAGATAAGATAAGATAAGATAAGATAGATAAGGCAAGGCAAGGCAAGGCAAGGCAAGGCAAGGCAAGGCAAGGCAAGACAAGACAAGACAAGACAAGACAAGACAAGACAAGACAACAGAAGACAAGACAAGACAAGATAAGATAAGATAAGATAAGATAAGATAGGATGAGACAGGACAAGATGAGGTAAGACAAGACAACAAGGCAAGACAAGACAAGGCAAGGCAAGGCAAGGCAAGACAAGAAAAGACAAGACAAGACAAGACAAGACAAGACAAGACAAGACAAGACAAGACAGGACAGGACAGGACAGGACAGGACAGGACAGGACAGGACAGGACAGGACAGGACAGGACAGGACAGGACAGGACAGGACAGGACAAGGCAAGGCAAGGCAAGGCAAGGCAAGGCAAGGCAAGGCAAGGCAAGGCAAGGCAAGGCAAGGCAAGGCAAGGCAAGGCAAGGCAAGGCAAGGCAAGGCAAGGCAAGGCAAGGCAAGGCAAGATAAGATAAGATAAGATAAGATAAGATAAGATAAGATAAGATAAGATAAGATAAGATAAGATAAGATAAGATAAGATAAGATAAGATAAGATAAGATAAGACAGGACAAGGCAAGACGAGACGAGACGAGACGAGACGAGACGAGACGAGACGAGACGAGACGAGACGAGACGAGACGAGACGAGACGAGACGAGACGAGACGAGACAAGACAAGACAAGACAAGACAAGACAAGACAAGATAAGATAAGATAAGATAAGATAAGATAAGATAAGATAAGATAGGACGAGAAAGGACAAGACAAGGCGAGACAAGACAAGACAAGACAAGACAAGACAAGACAAGACAAGACAAGACAAGACAAGACAAGACAAGACAAGACAAGACAAGACAAGACAAGACAAGACAAGACAAGACAAGACAAGACAAGACAAGACAAGACAAGACAAGACAAGACAAGACAAGACAAGACAAGATAAGATAAGATAAGATAGATAAGGCAAGGCAAGGCAAGGCAAGGCAAGGCAAGGCAAGGCAAGACAAGACAAGACAAGACAAGACAAGACAAGACAAGACAAGACAAGGCAAGACAAGACAAGACAAGACAAGATAAGATAAGATAAGATAGGATGAGACAGGACAAGATAAGGTAAGACAAGACAACAAGGCAAGACAAGACAAGACAAGACAAGACAAGACAAGACAAGACAAGACAAGACAAGACAAGACAAGACAAGACAAGACAAGACAAGACAAGACAAGACAAGACAAGACAAGACAAGGCAAGGCAAGACAAGACAAGACAAGACAAGATAAGATAAGATAAGATAGGATGAGACAGGACAAGATAAGGTAAGACAAGACAACAAGGCAAGACAAGACAAGACAAGACAAGACAAGACAAGACAAGACAAGACAAGACAAGACAAGACAAGACAAGACAAGATAAGATAAGATAAGATAAGGCGAGACAGGACGAGAAAGGAAAAGATAAAACAAGACAACACAAGGCAAGAAAACAATTAAGATAAGATAAGATAAGGTAAGATAAGATAAGATAAGATAAGATAAGATAAGATAAGATAGGACGAGAAAGGACATGATAAGGCGAGATAAGATAAGATAAGATGAGATGAGACGAGACGAGACGAGACGAGACAAGACAAGATAAGATAGGATAGGATAGGATAGGATAGGATAGGATAGGATAGGATAGGATAGGATAGGATAGGATAGGATAGGATAGGATAGGATAGGATAAGATAAGATAAGATAAGATAAGATAAGATAAGATAAGATAAGATAAGATAAGATAAGATAAGATAAGATAAGACAGGACAAGGCAAGACGAGACGAGACGAGACGAGACGAGACGAGACGAGACGAGACGAGACGAGACGAGACGAGACGAGACGAGACGAGACAAGACAAGACAAGACAAGACAAGATAAGATAAGATAAGATAGGACGAGAAAGGACAAGACAAGGCGAGACAAGACAAGACAAGACAAGACAAGACAAGACAAGACAAGACAAGACAAGACAAGACAAGACAAGACAAGACAAGACAAGACAAGACAAGACAAGACAAGACAAGATAAAATAAGATAAGATAGATAAGGCAAGGCAAGGCAAGGCAAGGCAAGGCAAGGCAAGGCAAGACAAGACAAGACAAGACAAGACAAGACAAGACAAGACAAGACAAGGCAAGACAAGACAAGACAAGACAAGATAAGATAAGATAAGATAGGATGAGACAGGACAAGATAAGGTAAGACAAGACAACAAGGCAAGACAAGACAAGACAAGACAAGACAAGACAAGACAAGACAAGACAAGACAAGACAAGACAAGACAAGACAAGACAAGACAAGACAAGACAAGACAAGACAAGACAAGACAAGACAAGACAAGACAAGACAAGACAAGACAAGACAAGACAAGACAAGATAAGATAAGATAAGGCGAGACAGGACGAGAAAGGAAAAGATAAAACAAGACAACACAAGGCAAGAAAACAATTAAGATAAGATAAGATAAGGTAAGATAAGATAAGATAAGATAAGATAAGATAAGATAAGATAAGATAAGATAAGATAAGATAAGATAAGATAAGATAAGATAAGATAAGATAAGATAAGATAAGATAAGATAAGATAAGATAAGATAAGATAAGATAAGATAAGATAAGATAGGACGAGAAAGGACATGATAAGGCGAGATAAGATAAGATAAGATGAGATGAGACGAGACGAGACGAGACGAGACAAGATAAGATAAGATAAGATAGGATAGGATAGGATAGGATAGGATAGGATAGGATAGGATAGGATAGGATAGGATAGGATAAGATAAGATAAGATAAGATAAGATAAGATAAGATAAGATAAGATAAGATAAGATAAGATAAGATAAGATAAGATAAGATAAGATAAGATAAGATAAGATAAGATAAGATAAGATAGGACGAGAAAGGACATGATAAGGCGAGAAAAGATAAGATAAGATGAGATGAGACGAGACGAGACGAGACGAGACGAGACGAGACGAGACGAGACGAGACGAGACGAGACGAGACAAGACAAGACAAGACAAGACAAGACAAGACAAGACAAGACAAGACAAGACAAGACAAGACAAGACAAGACAAGACAAGACAAGACAAGACAAGATAAGATAAGATAAGATAAGATAAGATAAGATAAGATAAGATAAGATAAGATAAGATAAGATAAGATAAGATAAGATAAGATAGGGCGAAAAAGGACGAGAAAGGAAAAGATAAGGTAAGATAACATGAGATAAGATAAGATAAGATAAGATAAGGTAAGGTAAGGTAAGGTAAGGTAAGGTAAGGTAAGGTAAGGTAAGGTAAGGTAAGGTAAGGTAAGGTAAGGTAAGGTAAGGTAAGGTAAGGTAAGGTAAGGTAAGGTAAGGTAAGATAAGATAAGATAAGATAAGATAAGATAAGATAAGATAAGATAAGATAAGATAAGATAAGATAAGATAAGATAAGACAGGACAAGGCAAGGCGAGACGAGACGAGACGAGACGAGACGAGACGAGACGAGACGAGACGAGACGAGACGAGACGAGACGAGACAAGACAAGATAAGATAAGATAAGATAAGATAAGATAAGATAAGATAAGATAAGATAAGATAAGATAAGATAAGATAAGATAAGATAAGATAGGACGAGAAAGGACAAGACAAGGCGAGACAAGACAAGACAAGACAAGACAAGACAAGATAAGATAAGATAGATAAGGCAAGGCAAGGCAAGGCAAGGCAAGGCAAGGCAAGGCAAGACAAGACAAGACAAGACAAGACAAGACAAGACAAGACAAGACAAGACAAGACAAGACAAGATAAGATAAGATAAGATAAGATAAGATAGATAAGGCAAGGCAAGGCAAGGCAAGGCAAGGCAAGGCAAGGCAAGGCAAGGCAAGACAAGACAAGACAAGACAAGACAACAGAAGACAAGACAAGACAAGATAAGATAAGATAAGATAAGATAGGATGAGACAGGACAAGATGCGGTAAGACAAGACAACAAGGCAAGACAAGACAAGGCAAGGCAAGACAAGACAAGACAAGACAAGACAAGACAAGACAAGACAAGACAAGACAAGACAAGACAAGACAAGACAAGACAAGACAAGACAAGACAAGACAAGACAAGACAAGACAAGACAAGACAAGACAAGACAAGACAAGACAAGACAAGACAAGACAAGACAAGACAAGACAGGACAGGACAGGACAGGACAGGACAGGACAGGACAGGACAGGACAGGACAGGACAGGACAGGACAGGACAGGACAGGACAGGACAGGACAGGACAGGACAGGACAGGACAGGACAGGACAGGGCAAGGCAAGGCAAGGCAAGGCAAGGCAAGGCAAGGCAAGGCAAGGCAAGGCAAGGCAAGGCAAGGCAAGGCAAGGCAAGGCAAGGCAAGGCAAGGCAAGGCAAGGCAAGGCAAGGCAAGGCAAGGCAAGGCAAGGCAAGGCAAGGCAAGGCAAGATAAGATAAGATAAGATAAGATAAGATAAGATAAGATAAGATAAGATAAGATAAGATAAGATAAGATAAGACAGGACAAGGCAAGACGAGACGAGACGAGACGAGACGAGACGAGACGAGACGAGACGAGACAAGACAAGATAAGACAAGATAAGATAAGATAAGATAAGATAAGATAAGATAAGATAGGACGAGAAAGGACAAGACAAGGCGAGACAAGACAAGACAAGACAAGACAAGACAAGACAAGACAAGACAAGACAAGACAAGACAAGACAAGACAAGACAAGACAAGACAAGACAAGACAAGACAAGACAAGACAAGACAAGACAAGACAAGACAAGACAAGACAAGACAAGACAAGACAAGATAAGATAAGATAAGATAGATAAGGCAAGGCAAGGCAAGGCAAGGCAAGGCAAGGCAAGACAAGACAAGACAAGACAAGACAAGACAAGACAAGGCAAGACAAGACAAGACAAGACAAGATAAGATAAGATAAGATAGGATGAGACAGGACAAGATAAGGTAAGACAAGACAACAAGGCAAGACAAGACAAGACAAGACAAGACAAGACAAGACAAGACAAGACAAGACAAGACAAGACAAGACAAGACAAGACAAGACAAGACAAGACAAGACAAGACAAGACAAGATAAGATAAGATAAGATAAGGCGAGACAGGACGAGAAAGGAAAAGATAAAACAAGACAACACAAGGCAAGAAAACAATTAAGATAAGATAAGATAAGGTAAGATAAGATAAGATAAGATAAGATAAGATAAGATAGGATAGGATAGGATAGGATAGGATAGGATAGGATAGGATAGGATAGGATAGGATAGGATAGGATAGGATAGGATAGGATAGGATAAGATAAGATAAGATAAGATAAGATAAGATAAGATAAGATAAGATAAGATAAGATAAGATAAGATAAGATAAGATAAGATAAGATAAGATAAGATAAGATAAGATAAGATAAGATAAGATAAGATAAGATAAGATAAGATAAGATAAGATAAGATAAGATAAGATAGGACGAGAAAGGACATGATAAGGCGAGATAAGATAAGATAAGATGAGATGAGACGAGACGAGACGAGACGAGACAAGACAAGACAAGATAAGATAGGATAGGATAGGATAGGATAGGATAGGATAGGATAGGATAGGATAGGATAGGATAGGATAGGATAGGATAGGATAGGATAGGATAAGATAAGATAAGATAAGATAAGATAAGATAAGATAAGATAAGATAAGATAAGGTAAGATAAGATAAGATAAGATAAGATAAGATAAGATAAGATAAGATAAGATAGGACGAGAAAGGACATGATAAGGCGAGAAAAGATAAGATAAGATGAGATGAGACGAGACGAGACGAGACGAGACGAGACGAGACGAGACGAGACGAGACGAGACGAGACAAGACAAGACAAGACAAGACAAGACAAGACAAGACAAGACAAGACAAGATAAGATAAGATAAGATAAGATAAGATAAGATAAGATAAGATAAGATAAGATAAGATAAGATAGGACGAGAAAGGACAAGACAAGGCGAGACAAGACAAGACAAGACAAGACAAGACAAGACAAGACAAGACAAGACAAGACAAGACAAGACAAGACAAGACAGGACAGGACAGGACAGGACAGGACAGGACAGGACAGGACAGGACAGGACAGGACAGGACAGGACAGGACAGGACAAGACAAGACAAGACAAGACAAGGTAAGGTAAGGTAAGGTAAGGTAAGGTAAGGTAAGGTAAGGTAAGGTAAGGTAAGGTAAGGTAAGGTAAGGTAAGGTAAGGTAAGGTAAGGTAAGGTAAGGTAAGGTAAGGTAAGGTAAGGTAAGGTAAGGTAAGGTAAGATAAGATAAGATAAGATAAGATAAGATAAGATAAGATAAGACAGGACAAGGCAAGGCGAGACGAGACGAGACGAGACGAGACGAGACGAGACGAGACGAGACGAGACGAGACGAGACGAGACGAGACGAGACGAGACGAGACGAGACGAGACGAGACAAGACAAGACAAGACAAGACAAGATAAGACAAGACAAGATAAGATAAGATAAGATAAGATAAGATAAGATAAGATAAGATAAGATAAGATAAGATAAGATAAGATAAGATAAGATAAGATAAGATAAGATAAGATAAGATAAGATAAGATAAGATAGGACGAGAAAGGACAAGACAAGGCGAGACAAGACAAGACAAGACAAGACAAGACAAGACAAGACAAGACAAGACAAGACAAGACAAGACAAGACAAGACAAGACAAGACAAGACAAGACAAGACAAGACAAGACAAGACAAGACAAGACAAGACAAGACAAGACAAGACAAGGCGAGACAAGACAAGACAAGACAAGACAAGACAAGATAAGATAAGATAGATAAGGCAAGGCAAGGCAAGGCAAGGCAAGGCAAGGCAAGACAAGACAAGACAAGACAAGACAAGACAAGACAAGACAAGACAAGACAAGACAAGACAAGACAAGACAAGACAAGATAAGATAAGATAAGATAAGATAGATAAGGCAAGGCAAGGCAAGGCAAGGCAAGGCAAGGCAAGGCAAGGCAAGGCAAGACAAGACAAGACAAGACAAGACAAGAGAAGACAAGACAAGACAAGATAAGATAAGATAAGATAAGATAGGATGAGACAGGACAAGATGAGGTAAGACAAGACAACAAGGCAAGACAAGACAAGGCAAGGCAAGGCAAGACAAGACAAGACAAGACAAGACAAGACAAGACAAGACAAGACAAGACAAGACAAGACAAGACAAGACAAGACAAGACAAGACAAGACAAGACAGGACAGGACAGGACAGGACAGGACAGGACAGGACAGGACAGGACAGGACAGGACAAGGCAAGGCAAGGCAAGGCAAGGCAAGGCAAGGCAAGGCAAGGCAAGGCAAGGCAAGGCAAGGCAAGGCAAGGCAAGGCAAGGCAAGGTAAGGTAAGGTAAGGTAAGGTAAGGTAAGGTAAGGTAAGGTAAGATAAGATAAGATAAGATAAGATAAGATAAGATAAGATAAGATAAGATAAGATAAGATAAGATAAGATAAGATAAGACAGGACAAGGCAAGACGAGACGAGACGAGACGAGACGAGACGAGACGAGACGAGACGAGACGAGACGAGACGAGACGAGACGAGACGAGACAAGACAAGACAAGACAAGACAAGACAAGATAAGATAAGATAAGATAAGATAAGATAAGATAAGATAAGATAAGATAGGACGAGAAAGGACAAGACAAGGCGAGACAAGACAAGACAAGACAAGACAAGACAAGACAAGACAAGACAAGACAAGACAAGACAAGACAAGACAAGACAAGACAAGACAAGACAAGACAAGACAAGACAAGACAAGACAAGACAAGATAAGATAAGATAAGATAGATAAGGCAAGGCAAGGCAAGGCAAGGCAAGGCAAGGCAAGGCAAGACAAGACAAGACAAGACAAGACAAGACAAGACAAGACAAGACAAGATAAGATAAGATAAGATAAGATAAGGCGAGACAGGACGAGAAAGGAAAAGATAAAACAAGACAACACAAGGCAAGAAAACAATTAAGATAAGATAAGATAAGGTAAGATAAGATAAGATAAGATAAGATAAGATAGGATAGGATAGGATAGGATAGGATAGGATAGGATAGGATAGGATAGGATAGGATAGGATAGGATAGGATAGGATAGGATAAGATAGGATAAGATAAGATAAGATAAGATAAGATAAGATAAGATAAGATAAGATAAGATAAGATAAGATAAGATAAGATAAGATAAGATAAGATAAGATAAGATAAGATAAGATAAGATAAGATAAGATAAGATAAGATAAGATAAGATAAGATAGGACGAGAAAGGACATGATAAGGCGAGATAAGATAAGATAAGATGAGATGAGACGAGACGAGACGAGACGAGACGAGACGAGACGAGACAAGACAAGACAAGACAGGACAGGACAGGACAGGACAGGACAGGACAGGACAGGACAGGACAGGACAGGATAGGATAGGATAAGATAAGATAAGATAAGATAAGATAAGATAAGATAAGATAAGATAAGATAAGATAAGATAAGATAAGATAAGATAAGATAAGATAAGATAAGATAAGATAAGATAAGATAAGATAAGATAAGATAAGATAAGATAAGATAAGATAAGATAAGATAAGATAAGATAAGATAAGATAAGATAGGACGAGAAAGGACATGATAAGGCGAGATAAGATAAGATAAGATGAGATGAGACGAGACGAGACAAGACAAGACAAGACAAGACAAGACAAGACAAGACAAGACAAGATAAGATAAGATAAGATAAGATAAGATAAGATAAGATAAGATAAGATAAGATAAGATAGGACGAGAAAGGACAAGACAAGGCGAGACAAGACAAGACAAGACAAGACAAGACAAGACAAGACAAGACAAGACAAGACAGGACAGGACAGGACAGGACAGGACAGGACAGGACAGGACAGGACAGGACAGGACAGGACAGGACAGGACAGGACAGGACAGGACAGGACAAGACAAGACAAGACAAGACAAGGTAAGGTAAGGTAAGGTAAGGTAAGGTAAGGTAAGGTAAGGTAAGGTAAGGTAAGGTAAGGTAAGGTAAGGTAAGGTAAGGTAAGGTAAGGTAAGGTAAGGTAAGGTAAGATAAGGTAAGGTAAGGTAAGGTAAGATAAGATAAGATAAGATAAGATAAGATAAGATAAGATAAGATAAGATAAGATAAGATAAGATAAGATAAGATAAGACAGGACAAGGCAAGGCAAGACGAGACGAGACGAGACGAGACGAGACGAGACGAGACGAGACGAGACGAGACGAGACGAGACGAGATGAGATGAGATGAGATAAGATAAGATAAGATAAGATAAGATAAGATAAGATAAGATAAGATAAGATAGGACGAGATAGGACGAGAAAGGACGAGAGAGGACAAGGTAAGGTAAGATAAGATGAGATAAGATGAGATGAGATGAGATGAGATGAGATGAGATGAGATGAGATGAGATAGATAAGATAAGATAAGATAAGATAAGATAAGATAAGATAGGACGAGAAAGGACATGATAAGGCGAGATAAGATAAGATAAGATGAGATGAGATGAGACGAGACGAGACGAGACGAGACGAGACGAGACGAGACGAGACGAGACGAGACGAGACGAGACGAGACGAGACGAGACAAGACAAGACAAGACAAGACAAGACAAGACAAGACAAGACAAGACAAGACAAGACAAGACAAGACAAGACAAGACAAGACAAGATAAGATAAGATAAGATAAGATAAGATAAGATAAGATAAGATAAGATAAGATAAGATAAGATAGGACGAGAAAGGACAAGACAAGGCGAGACAAGACAAGACAAGACAAGACAAGACAAGACAAGACAAGACAGGACAGGACAGGACAGGACAGGACAGGACAGGACAGGACAGGACAGGACAGGACAGGACAGGACAGGACAGGACAAGACAAGACAAGACAAGGCAAGGCAAGGCAAGGCAAGGCAAGGCAAGGCAAGGCAAGGCAAGGCAAGGCAAGGCAAGGCAAGGCAAGGCAAGGCAAGGCAAGGCAAGGCAAGGCAAGGCAAGGCAAGGCAAGGCAAGGTAAGGTAAGGTAAGGTAAGGTAAGGTAAGGTAAGATAAGATAAGATAAGATAAGATAAGATAAGATAAGATAAGATAAGATAAGATAAGATAAGATAAGATAAGATAAGATAAGATAAGATAAGATAAGATAAGACAGGACAAGGCAAGGCAAGACGAGACGAGACGAGACGAGACGAGACGAGACGAGACGAGACGAGACGAGACGAGATGAGATAAGATAAGATAAGATAAGATAAGATAAGATAAGATAAGATAAGATAAGATAAGATAAGATAAGATAGGACGAGATAGGACGAGAAAGGACGAGAGAGGACAAGGTAAGGTAAGATAAGATGAGATAAGATGAGATGAGATGAGATGAGATGAGATGAGATAGATAAGATAAGATAAGATAAGATAAGATAAGATAAGATAAGATAAGATAAGATAAGATAAGATAAGATAAGATAAGATAAGATAAGATAAGATAAGATAAGATAAGATAAGATAAGATAAGATAAGATAAGATAAGATAAGATAAGATAAGATAAGATAAGATAAGATAAGATAAGATAAGATAAGATAAGATAAGATAAGATAAGATAAGATAAGATAAGATAAGATAAGATAGGACGAAAAAGGACGAGAAAGGAAAAGATAAGGCAAGATAACATGAGATAAGATAAGATAAGATAAGATAAGATAGGATAGGATAGGATAGGATAGGATAGGATAGGATAAGATAAGATAAGATAAGATAAGATAAGATAAGATAAGATAAGATAAGATAAGATAAGATAAGATAAGATAAGATAAGATAAGATAAGATAAGATAAGATAAGATAAGATAAGATAAGATAAGATAAGATAAGATAAGATAAGATAAGATAAGATAAGATAAGATAAGATAAGATAAGATAAGATAAGATAAGATAAGATAAGATAAGATAAGATAAGATAAGATAGGGCGAAAAAGGACGAGAAAGGAAAAGATAAGGTAAGATAACATGAGATAAGATAAGATAAGATAAGATAAGATAAGGTAAGGTAAGGTAAGGTAAGGTAAGGTAAGGTAAGGTAAGGTAAGGTAAGGTAAGGTAAGGTAAGGTAAGGTAAGGTAAGGTAAGGTAAGGTAAGGTAAGGTAAGGTAAGATAAGATAAGATAAGATAAGATAAGATAAGATAAGATAAGATAAGATAAGATAAGATAAGACAGGACAAGGCAAGGCGAGACGAGACGAGACGAGACGAGACGAGACGAGACGAGACGAGATAAGATAAGATAAGATAAGATTAGATAAGATAAGATAAGATAAGATAGGACAAGAAAGGACAAGACAAGGCGAGACAAGACAAGACAAGACAAGACAAGACAAGATAAGATAAGATAGATAAGGCAAGGCAAGGCAAGGCAAGGCAAGGCAAGGCAAGGTAAGGCAAGGCAAGGCAAGGCAAGGCAAGACAAGACAAGACAAGACAAGACAAGACAAGACAAGACAAGACAAGACAAGACAAGACAAGACAAGATAAGATAGATAAGGCAAGGCAAGGCAAGGCAAGGCAAGGCAAGGCAAGGCAAGGCAAGGCAAGGCAAGGCAAGGCAAGGCAAGGCAAGGCAAGGCAAGGTAAGGTAAGGTAAGGTAAGGTAAGGTAAGGTAAGGTAAGGTAAGGTAAGGTAAGATAAGATAAGATAAGATAAGATAAGATAAGATAAGATAAGATAAGATAAGATAAGATAAGATAAGATAAGATAAGATAAGATAAGACAGGACAAGGCAAGGCAAGACGAGACGAGACGAGACGAGACGAGACGAGACGAGACGAGACGAGACGAGATAAGATAAGATAAGATAAGATAAGATAAGATAAGATAAGATAAGATAAGATAAGATAAGATAAGATAAGATAAGATAAGATAAGATAGGACGAGATAGGACGAGAAAGGACGAGAGAGGACAAGGTAAGGTAAGATAAGATGAGATAAGATGAGATGAGATGAGATGAGATGAGATGAGATGAGATGAGATGAGATGAGATGAGATGAGATAAGATAAGATAAGATAAGATAAGATAAGATAAGATAAGATAAGATAAGATAAGATAAGATAAGATAAGATAAGATAAGATAAGATAAGATAAGATAAGATAAGATAAGATAAGATAAGATAAGATAAGATAAGATAAGATAGGACGAAAAAGGACGAGAAAGGAAAAGATAAGGCAAGATAACATGAGATAAGATAAGATAAGATAAGATAAGATAAGATAAGATAAGATAAGATAAGATAAGATAAGATAAGATAAGATAAGATAAGATAAGATAAGATAAGATAAGATAAGATAAGATAAGATAAGATAAGATAAGATAAGATAAGATAAGATAAGATAAGATAAGATAAGATAAGATAAGATAAGATAAGATAAGATAAGATAAGATAGGGCGAAAAAGGACGAGAAAGGAAAAGATAAGGTAAGATAACATGAGATAAGATAAGATAAGATAAGGTAAGGTAAGGTAAGGTAAGGTAAGGTAAGGTAAGGTAAGGTAAGGTAAGGTAAGGTAAGGTAAGGTAAGGTAAGGTAAGGTAAGGTAAGGTAAGGTAAGGTAAGGTAAGGTAAGGTAAGGTAAGGTAAGGTAAGGTAAGGTAAGGTAAGGTAAGATAAGATAAGATAAGATAAGATAAGATAAGATAAGATAAGATAAGATAAGATAAGATAAGATAAGACAGGACAAGGCAAGGCGAGACGAGACGAGACGAGACGAGACGAGACGAGACGAGACGAGACGAGACGAGACGAGACGAGACAAGACAAGACAAGACAAGACAAGATAAGATAAGATAAGATAAGATAAGATAAGATAAGATAAGATAAGATAGGACGAGAAAGGACATGATAAGGCGAGATAAGATAAGATAAGATGAGATGAGACGAGACGAGACGAGACGAGATAAGATAAGATAAGATAGGATAGGATAGGATAGGATAGGATAGGATAGGATAGGATAGGATAGGATAGGATAGGATAGGATAGGATAAGATAAGATAAGATAAGATAAGATAAGATAAGATAAGATAAGATAAGATAAGATAAGATAAGATAAGATAAGATAAGATAAGATAAGATAAGATAAGATAAGATAAGATAAGATAAGATAAGATAAGATAAGATAAGATAAGATAAGATAAGATAAGATAAGATAAGATAAGATAAGATAAGATAGGAGGAGAAAGGACATGATAAGGCGAGATAAGATAAGATAAGATGAGACGAGACGAGACGAGACGAGACGAGACGAGACGAGACGAGACGAGACGAGACGAGACGAGACGAGACGAGACGAGACGAGACGAGACGAGACGAGACGAGACGAGACAAGACAAGACAAGACAAGACAAGACAAGACAAGACAAGATAAGATAAGATAAGATAAGATAAGATAAGATAAGATAAGATAAGATAAGATAAGATAGGACGAGAAAGGACAAGACAAGGCGAGACAAGACAAGACAAGACAAGACAAGACAAGACAAGACAAGACAAGACAAGACAAGACAAGACAAGACAGGACAGGACAGGACAGGACAGGACAGGACAGGACAGGACAGGACAGGACAGGACAAGACAAGACAAGACAAGGCAAGGCAAGGCAAGGCAAGGCAAGGCAAGGCAAGGCAAGGCAAGGTAAGGTAAGGTAAGGTAAGGTAAGGTAAGGTAAGGTAAGGTAAGGTAAGGTAAGGTAAGGTAAGGTAAGGTAAGGTAAGGTAAGGTAAGGTAAGGTAAGGTAAGGTAAGATAAGATAAGATAAGATAAGATAAGACAGGACAAGGCAAGGCGAGACGAGACGAGACGAGACGAGACGAGACGAGACGAGACAAGACAAGACAAGATAAGATAAGATAAGATAAGATAAGATAAGATAAGATAAGATAAGATAAGATAAGATAAGATAGGACGAGAAAGGACATGATAAGGCGAGATAAGATAAGATAAGATGAGATGAGACGAGACGAGACGAGACGAGACGAGACAAGACAAGACAAGATAAGATAGGATAGGATAGGATAGGATAGGATAGGATAGGATAGGATAGGATAGGATAGGATAGGATAAGATAAGATAAGATAAGATAAGATAAGATAAGATAAGATAAGATAAGATAAGATAAGATAAGATAAGATAAGATAAGATAAGATAAGATAAGATAAGATAAGATAAGATAAGATAAGATAAGATAAGATAAGATAAGATAAGATAAGATAAGATAAGATAAGATAGGACGAGAAAGGACATGATAAGGCGAGATAAGATAAGATAAGATGAGATGAGACGAGACGAGACGAGACGAGACGAGACGAGACGAGATGAGACGAGACGAGACGAGACGAGACGAGACGAGACGAGACGAGACAAGACAAGACAAGACAAGACAAGACAAGACAAGACAAGACAAGATAAGATAAGATAAGATAAGATAAGATAAGATAAGATAAGATAAGATAAGATAGGACGAGAAAGGACAAGACAAGGCGAGACAAGACAAGACAAGACAAGACAAGACAAGACAAGACAAGACAAGACAAGACAAGACAAGACAAGACAAGACAGGACAGGACAGGACAGGACAGGACAGGACAGGACAGGACAGGACAGGACAGGACAGGACAGGACAGGACAAGACAAGACAAGACAAGACAAGGTAAGGTAAGGTAAGGTAAGGTAAGGTAAGGTAAGGTAAGGTAAGGTAAGGTAAGGTAAGGTAAGGTAAGGTAAGATAAGATAAGATAAGATAAGATAAGATAAGATAAGATAAGATAAGATAAGATAAGATAAGATAAGACAGGACAAGGCAAGGCAAGACGAGACGAGACGAGACGAGACGAGACGAGACGAGACGAGACGAGACGAGACGAGATGAGATGAGATAAGATAAGATAAGATAAGATAAGATAAGATAAGATAAGATAAGATAAGATAAGATAAGATAAGATAAGATAAGATAAGATAAGATAGGACGAGATAGGACGAGAAAGGACGAGAGAGGACAAGGTAAGGTAAGATAAGATGAGATAAGATGAGATGAGATGAGATGAGATGAGATGAGATGAGATGAGATGAGATGAGATAGATAAGATAAGATAAGATAAGATAAGATAAGATAAGATAAGATAGGACGAGAAAGGACATGATAAGGCGAGATAAGATAAGATAAGATGAGATGAGACGAGACGAGACGAGACGAGACGAGACGAGACGAGACGAGACGAGACGAGACGAGACGAGACGAGACGAGACAAGACAAGACAAGACAAGACAAGACAAGACAAGACAAGACAAGACAAGACAAGACAAGATAAGATAAGATAAGATAAGATAAGATAAGATAAGATAAGATAAGATAAGATAAGATAAGATAAGATAAGATAGGACGAGAAAGGACAAGACAAGGCGAGACAAGACAAGACAAGACAAGACAAGACAAGACAAGACAAGACAGGACAGGACAGGACAGGACAGGACAGGACAGGACAGGACAGGACAGGACAGGACAGGACAGGACAGGACAGGACAGGACAGGACAGGACAGGACAGGACAGGACAGGACAAGGCAAGGCAAGGCAAGGCAAGGCAAGGCAAGGCAAGGCAAGGTAAGGTAAGGTAAGGTAAGGTAAGGTAAGGTAAGGTAAGGTAAGGTAAGGTAAGGTAAGGTAAGGTAAGGTAAGGTAAGGTAAGGTAAGGTAAGGTAAGGTAAGGTAAGATAAGATAAGATAAGATAAGATAAGATAAGATAAGATAAGATAAGACAGGACAAGGCAAGGCAAGACGAGACGAGACGAGACGAGACGAGACGAGACGAGACGAGACGAGATGAGATGAGATGAGATGAGATGAGATGAGATAAGATAAGATAAGATAAGATAAGATAAGATAAGATAAGATAGGACGAGATAGGACGAGAAAGGACGAGAGAGGACAAGGTAAGGTAAGATAAGATGAGATAAGATGAGATGAGATGAGATGAGATGAGATGAGATGAGATGAGATGAGATGAGATAGATAAGATAAGATAAGATAAGATAAGATAAGATAAGATAAGATAAGATAAGATAAGATAAGATAAGATAAGATAAGATAAGATAAGATAAGATAAGATAAGATAAGATAAGATAAGATAAGATAAGATAAGATAAGATAAGATAAGATAAGATAAGATAAGATAAGATAAGATAAGATAAGATAAGATAAGATAAGATAAGATAAGATAAGATAAGATAGGACAAAAAAGGACGAGAAAGGAAAAGATAAGGCAAGATAACATGAGATAAGATAAGATAAGATAAGATAAGATAAGATAGGATAGGTTAGGATAGGATAGGATAGGATAGGATAAGATAAGATAAGATAAGATAAGATAAGTTAAGATAAGATAAGATAAGATAAGATAAGATAAGATAAGATAAGATAAGATAAGATAAGATAAGATAAGATAAGATAAGATAAGATAAGATAAGATAAGATAAGATAAGATAAGATAAGATAAGATAAGATAAGATAAGATAAGATAAGATAAGATAAGATAAGATAAGATAAGATAGGGCGAAAAAGGACGAGAAAGGAAAAGATAAGGTAAGATAACATGAGATAAGATAAGATAAGGTAAGGTAAGGTAAGGTAAGGTAAGGTAAGGTAAGGTAAGGTAAGGTAAGGTAAGGTAAGGTAAGGTAAGGTAAGGTAAGGTAAGGTAAGGTAAGGTAAGGTAAGATAAGATAAGATAAGATAAGATAAGATAAGATAAGATAAGATAAGATAAGATAAGACAGGACAAGGCAAGGCGAGACGAGACGAGACGAGACGAGACGAGACGAGACGAGACGAGACGAGACGAGACGAGACGAGACGAGACGAGACGAGACGAGACGAGATAAGATAAGATAAGATAAGATTAGATAAGATAAGATAAGATAAGATAGGACGAGAAAGGACAAGACAAGGCGAGACAAGACAAGACAAGACAAGACAAGACAAGATAAGATAAGATAGATAAGGCAAGGCAAGGCAAGGCAAGGCAAGGCAAGGCAAGGCAAGGCAAGACAAGACAAGACAAGACAAGACAAGACAAGACAAGACAAGACAAGACAAGATAAGATAGATAAGGCAAGGCAAGGCAAGGCAAGGCAAGGCAAGGCAAGGCAAGGCAAGGCAAGGCAAGGCAAGGCAAGGCAAGGCAAGGCAAGGCAAGGCAAGGCAAGGCAAGGCAAGGCAAGGCAAGGCAAGGCAAGGTAAGGTAAGGTAAGGTAAGATAAGATAAGATAAGATAAGATAAGATAAGATAAGATAAGATAAGATAAGATAAGATAAGATAAGATAAGATAAGATAAGATAAGATAAGATAAGATAGGACAAGGCAAGGCGAGACGAGACGAGACGAGACGAGACGAGACGAGATGAGATGAGATAAGATAAGATAAGATAAGATAAGATAAGATAAGATAAGATAAGATAAGATAAGATAAGATAGGACGAGATAGGACGAGAAAGGACGAGAGAGGACAAGGTAAGGTAAGATAAGATGAGATAAGATGAGATGAGATGAGATGAGATGAGATGAGATGAGATGAGATGAGATGAGATAAGATAAGATAAGATAAGATAAGATAAGATAAGATAAGATAAGATAAGATAAGATAAGATAAGATAAGATAGGACGAAAAAGGACGAGAAAGGAAAAGATAAGGCAAGATAACATGAGATAAGATAAGATAAGATAAGATAAGATAAGATAAGATAAGATAAGATAAGATAAGATAAGATAAGATAAGATAAGATAAGATAAGATAAGATAAGATAAGATAAGATAAGATAAGATAAGATAAGATAAGATAAGATAAGATAAGATAAGATAAGATAAGATAGGGCGAAAAAGGACGAGAAAGGAAAAGATAAGGTAAGATAACATGAGATAAGATAAGATAAGATAAGATAAGGTAAGGTAAGGTAAGGTAAGGTAAGGTAAGGTAAGGTAAGGTAAGGTAAGGTAAGGTAAGGTAAGGTAAGGTAAGGTAAGGTAAGGTAAGGTAAGGTAAGGTAAGGTAAGGTAAGGTAAGGTAAGGTAAGGTAAGGTAAGGTAAGGTAAGGTAAGGTAAGGTAAGGTAAGGTAAGGTAAGGTAAGATAAGATAAGATAAGATAAGATAAGATAAGATAAGATAAGATAAGACAGGACAAGGCAAGGCGAGACGAGACGAGACGAGACGAGACGAGACGAGACGAGACGAGACGAGACGAGACGAGACGAGACAAGACAAGACAAGACAAGACAAGATAAGATAAGATAAGATAAGATAAGATAAGATAAGATAAGATAAGATAAGATAAGATAGGACGAGAAAGGACATGATAAGGCGAGATAAGATAAGATAAGATGAGATGAGACGAGACGAGACGAGACAAGATAAGATAAGATAAGATAGGATAGGATAGGATAGGATAGGATAGGATAGGATAGGATAGGATAGGATAGGATAGGATAGGATAAGATAAGATAAGATAAGATAAGATAAGATAAGATAAGATAAGATAAGATAAGATAAGATAAGATAAGATAAGATAAGATAAGATAAGATAAGATAAGATAAGATAAGATAAGATAAGATAAGATAAGATAAGATAAGATAAGATAAGATAAGATAAGATAGGACGAGAAAGGACATGATAAGGCGAGATAAGATAAGATAAGATGAGATGAGACGAGACGAGACGAGACGAGACGAGACGAGACGAGACGAGACGAGACGAGACGAGACGAGACGAGACGAGACGAGACGAGACGAGACGAGACGAGACAAGACAAGACAAGACAAGACAAGACAAGACAAGACAAGACAAGATAAGATAAGATAAGATAAGATAAGATAAGATAAGATAAGATAAGATAAGATAAGATAGGACGAGAAAGGACAAGACAAGGCGAGACAAGACAAGACAAGACAAGACAAGACAAGACAAGACAAGACAAGACAAGACAAGACAAGACAAGACAAGACAGGACAGGACAGGACAGGACAGGACAGGACAGGACAGGACAGGACAGGACAGGACAGGACAGGACAGGACAAGACAAGACAAGACAAGACAAGGCAAGGCAAGGCAAGGTAAGGTAAGGTAAGGTAAGGTAAGGTAAGGTAAGGTAAGGTAAGGTAAGGTAAGGTAAGGTAAGGTAAGGTAAGGTAAGGTAAGGTAAGGTAAGGTAAGGTAAGGTAAGGTAAGGTAAGGTAAGATAAGATAAGATAAGATAAGATAAGATAAGACAGGACAAGGCAAGGCGAGACGAGACGAGACGAGACGAGACGAGACGAGACGAGACAAGACAAGACAAGACAAGACAAGATAAGATAAGATAAGATAAGATAAGATAAGATAAGATAAGATAAGATAAGATAAGATAAGATAGGACGAGAAAGGACATGATAAGGCGAGATAAGATAAGATAAGATGAGATGAGACGAGACGAGACGAGACGAGACGAGACGAGACAAGACAAGACAAGACAGGATAGGATAGGATAGGATAGGATAGGATAGGATAGGATAGGATAGGATAGGATAAGATAAGATAAGATAAGATAAGATAAGATAAGATAAGATAAGATAAGATAAGATAAGATAAGATAAGATAAGATAAGATAAGATAAGATAAGATAAGATAAGATAAGATAAGATAAGATAAGATAAGATAAGATAAGATAAGATAAGATAAGATAAGATAAGATAGGACGAGAAAGGACATGATAAGGCGAGATAAGATAAGATAAGATGAGATGAGACGAGACGAGACGAGACGAGACGAGACGAGACGAGACGAGACGAGACGAGACGAGACGAGACGAGACGAGACGAGACGAGACGAGACAAGACAAGACAAGACAAAACAAGACAAGACAAGACAAGATAAGATAAGATAAGATAAGATAAGATAAGATAAGATAAGATAAGATAGGACGAGAAAGGACAAGACAAGGCGAGACAAGACAAGA
The DNA here is from genome assembly GCA_034064705.1 of Bothrops alternatus. NCBI lineage: Eukaryota > Metazoa > Chordata > Lepidosauria > Squamata > Viperidae > Bothrops > Bothrops alternatus. The sequence continues at coordinate 347,855 of JARGCV010000361.1, read as the reverse complement.
CAAGACAAGACAAGACAAGACAGGACAGGACAGGACAGGACAGGACAGGACAGGACAGGACAGGACAGGACAGGACAGGACAGGACAGGACAAGACAAGACAAGACAAGGCAAGGCAAGGCAAGGTAAGGTAAGGTAAGGTAAGGTAAGGTAAGGTAAGGTAAGGTAAGGTAAGGTAAGGTAAGGTAAGGTAAGGTAAGGTAAGGTAAGGTAAGATAAGATAAGATAAGATAAGATAAGATAAGATAAGATAAGATAAGATAAGATAAGATAAGATAAGATAAGATAAGATAAGATAAGATAAGACAGGACAAGGCAAGGCAAGACGAGACGAGACGAGACGAGACGAGACGAGACGAGACGAGACGAGACGAGACGAGATGAGATGAGATAAGATAAGATAAGATAAGATAAGATAAGATAAGATAAGATAAGATAAGATAAGATAGGACGAGATAGGACGAGAAAGGACGAGAGAGGACAAGGTAAGGTAAGATAAGATGAGATAAGATGAGATGAGATGAGATGAGATGAGATGAGATGAGATGAGATGAGATGAGATGAGATAGATAAGATAAGATAAGATAAGATAAGATAAGATAAGATAAGATAGGACGAGAAAGGACATGATAAGGCGAGATAAGATAAGATAAGATAAGATAAGATAAGATAAGATAAGATAAGATAAGATAAGATAAGATAAGATAAGATAAGATAAGATAAGATAAGATAAGATAAGATAAGATAAGATAAGATAAGATAAGATAAGATAAGATAAGATAAGATAAGATAAGATAAGATAAGATAAGATAAGATAAGATAAGATAAGATAAGATAAGATAAGATAAGATAAGATAAGATAAGATAGGGCGAAAAAGGACGAGAAAGGAAAAGATAAGGTAAGATAACATGAGATAAGATAAGATAAGATAAGATAAGGTAAGGTAAGGTAAGGTAAGGTAAGGTAAGGTAAGGTAAGGTAAGGTAAGGTAAGGTAAGGTCAAGGTAAGGTAAGTAAGGTAAGGTAAGATAAGATAAGATAAGATAAGATAAGATAAGATAAGATAAGATAAGATAAGATAAGATAAGACAGGACAAGGCAAGGCGAGACGAGACGAGACGAGACGAGACGAGACGAGACGAGACGAGACGAGACGAGACGAGACGAGACGAGACGAGATAAGATAAGATAAGATAAGATAAGATAGGACGAGAAAGGACAAGACAAGGCGAGACAAGACAGACAAGACAAGACAAGACAAGATAAGATAAGATAGATAAGGCAAGGCAAGGCAAGGCAAGGCAAGGCAAGGCAAGGCAAGGCAAGGCAAGGCAAGACAAGACAAGACAAGACAAGACAAGACAAGACAAGACAAGACAAGACAAGACAAGACAAGACAAGACAAGATAAGATAGATAAGGCAAGGCAAGGCAAGGCAAGGCAAGGCAAGGCAAGGCAAGGCAAGGCAAGGCAAGGCAAGGCAAGGCAAGGCTAAGGTAAGGTAAGGTAAGGTAAGGTAAGGTAAGGTAAGGTAAGGTAAGGTAAGATAAGATAAGATAAGATAAGATAAGATAAGATAAGATAAGATAAGATAGATAAGATAGATAAGATAAGATAAGATAAGATAAGATAAGATAAGATAAGATAAGACAGGACAAGGCAAGGCAAGACGAGACGAGACGAGACGAGACGAGACGAGACGAGACGAGACGAGACGAGACGAGACGAGATGAGATGAGATAAGATAAGATAAGATAAGATAAGATAAGATAAGATAAGATAAGATAAGATAAGATAAGATAAGATAAGATAAGATAAGATAAGATAGGACGAGATAGGACGAGAAAGGACGAGAGAGGACAAGGTAAGGTAAGATAAGATGAGATAAGATGAGATGAGATGAGATGAGATGAGATGAGATGAGATGAGATGAGATGAGATGAGATGAGATGAGATAAGATAAGATAAGATAAGATAAGATAAGATAAGATAAGATAAGATAAGATAAGATAAGATAAGATAAGATAAGATAAGATAAGATAAGATAAGATAAGATAAGATAAGATAAGATAGGACGAAAAAGGACGAGAAAGGAAAAGATAAGGCAAGATAACATGAGATAAGATAAGATAAGATAAGATAAGATAAGATAAGATAAGATAAGATAAGATAAGATAAGATAAGATAAGATAAGATAAGATAAGATAAGATAAGATAAGATAAGATAAGATAAGATAAGATAAGATAAGATAAGATAAGATAAGATAAGATAAGATAAGATAAGATAAGATAAGATAAGATAAGATAAGATAAGATAAGATAAGATAAGATAAGATAAGATAAGATAAGATAAGATAAGATAAGATAAGGCGAAAAAGGACGAGAAAGGAAAAGATAAGGTAAGATAACATGAGATAAGATAAGATAAGATAAGGTAAGGTAAGGTAAGGTAAGGTAAGGTAAGGTAAGGTAAGGTAAGGTAAGGTAAGGTAAGGTAAGGTAAGGTAAGGTAAGGTAAGGTAAGGTAAGGTAAGGTAAGGTAAGGTAAGGTAAGGTAAGGTAAGGTAAGGTAAGATAAGATAAGATAAGATAAGATAAGATAAGATAAGATAAGACAGGACAAGGCAAGGCGAGACGAGACGAGACGAGACGAGACGAGACGAGACGAGACGAGACGAGACGAGACGAGACAAGACAAGACAAGACAAGACAAGACAAGATAAGATAAGATAAGATAAGATAAGATAAGATAAGATAAGATAAGATAGGACGAGAAAGGACATGATAAGGCGAGATAAGATAAGATAAGATGAGATGAGACGAGACGAGACGAGACGAGACAAGACAAGACAAGACAAGATAGGATAGGATAGGATAGGATAGGATAGGATAGGATAGGATAGGATAGGATAAGATAAGATAAGATAAGATAAGATAAGATAAGATAAGATAAGATAAGATAAGATAAGATAAGATAAGATAAGATAAGATAAGATAAGATAAGATAAGATAAGATAAGATAAGATAAGATAGGACGAGAAAGGACATGATAAGGCGAGATAAGATAAGATAAGATGAGATGAGACGAGACGAGACGAGACGAGACGAGACGAGACGAGACGAGACGAGACGAGACGAGACAAGACAAGACAAGACAAGACAAGACAAGACAAGACAAGACAAGACAAGATAAGATAAGATAAGATAAGATAAGATAAGATAAGATAAGATAAGATAAGATAGGACGAGAAAGGACAAGACAAGGCGAGACAAGACAAGACAAGACAAGACAAGACAAGACAAGACAAGACAAGACAAGACAAGACAAGACAAGACAGGACAGGACAGGACAGGACAGGACAGGAACAGGACAGGACAGGACAGGACAGGACAGGACAGGACAAGACAAGACAAGACAAGACAAGACAAGGTAAGGTAAGGTAAGGTAAGGTAAGGTAAGGTAAGGTAAGGTAAGGTAAGGTAAGGTAAGGTAAGGTAAGGTAAGGTAAGGTAAGGTAAGGTAAGGTAAGGTAAGGTAAGGTAAGGTAAGGTAAGGTAAGGTAAGATAAGATAAGATAAGATAAGATAAGATAAGACAGGACAAGGCAAGGCGAGACGAGACGAGACGAGACGAGACGAGACGAGACGAGACGAGACGAGACGAGACGAGACAAGACAAGACAAGACAAGACAAGACAAGACAAGACAAGACAAGATAAGATAAGATAAGATAAGATAAGATAAGATAAGATAAGATAAGATAAGATAAGATAAGATAAGATAAGATAAGATAAGATAAGATAAGATAAGATAAGATAGGACGAAAAAGGACGAGAAAGGAAAAGATAAGGCAAGATAACATGAGATAAGATAAGATAAGATAAGATAAGATAAGATAAGATAAGATAAGATAAGATAAGATAAGATAAGATAAGATAAGATAAGATAAGATAAGATAAGATAAGATAAGATAAGATAAGATAAGATAAGATAAGATAAGATAAGATAAGATAAGATAAGATAAGATAAGATAAGATAAGATAAGATAAGATAAGATAGGGCGAAAAAGGACGAGAAAGGAAAAGATAAGGTAAGATAACATGAGATAAGATAAGATAAGGTAAGGTAAGGTAAGGTAAGGTAAGGTAAGGTAAGGTAAGGTAAGGTAAGGTAAGGTAAGGTAAGGTAAGGTAAGGTAAGGTAAGGTAAGGTAAGGTAAGGTAAGGTAAGGTAAGGTAAGGTAAGGTAAGGTAAGGTAAGGTAAGATAAGATAAGATAAGATAAGATAAGATAAGACAGGACAAGGCAAGGCGAGACGAGACGAGACGAGACGAGACGAGACGAGACGAGACGAGACGAGACGAGACGAGACGAGACAAGACAAGACAAGACAAGACAAGATAAGATAAGATAAGATAAGATAAGATAAGATAAGATAAGATAAGATAGGACGAGAAAGGACATGATAAGGCGAGATAAGATAAGATAAGATGAGATGAGACGAGACGAGACGAGACGAGATAAGATAAGATAAGATAGGATAGGATAGGATAGGATAGGATAGGATAGGATAGGATAGGATAGGATAGGATAGGATAGGATAGGATAGGATAGGATAAGATAAGATAAGATAAGATAAGATAAGATAAGATAAGATAAGATAAGATAAGATAAGATAAGATAAGATAAGATAAGATAAGATAAGATAAGATAAGATAAGATAAGATAAGATAAGATAAGATAAGATAAGATAAGATAAGATAAGATAAGATAGGACGAGAAAGGACAAGACAAGGCGAGACAAGACAAGACAAGACAAGACAAGACAAGACAAGACAAGACAAGACAAGACAAGACAAGACAGGACAGGACAGGACAGGACAGGACAGGACAGGACAGGACAGGACAGGACAGGACAAGACAAGACAAGGCAAGGCAAGGCAAGGCAAGGCAAGGCAAGGCAAGGCAAGGTAAGGTAAGGTAAGGTAAGGTAAGGTAAGGTAAGGTAAGGTAAGGTAAGGTAAGGTAAGGTAAGGTAAGGTAAGGTAAGGTAAGGTAAGGTAAGGTAAGGTAAGGTAAGATAAGATAAGATAAGATAAGATAAGACAGGACAAGGCAAGGCGAGACGAGACGAGACGAGACGAGACGAGACGAGACGAGACAAGACAAGATAAGATAAGATAAGATAAGATAAGATAAGATAAGATAAGATAAGATAAGATAAGATAAGATAAGATAGGACGAGAAAGGACATGATAAGGCGAGATAAGATAAGATAAGATGAGATGAGACGAGACGAGACGAGACGAGACGAGACGAGACAAGACAAGACAAGACAGGATAGGATAGGATAGGATAGGATAGGATAGGATAGGATAGGATAGGATAGGATAAGATAAGATAAGATAAGATAAGATAAGATAAGATAAGATAAGATAAGATAAGATAAGATAAGATAAGATAAGATAAGATAAGATAAGATAAGATAAGATAAGATAAGATAAGATAAGATAAGATAAGATAAGATAAGATAAGATAAGATAAGATAAGATAAGATAGGACGAGAAAGGACATGATAAGGCGAGATAAGATAAGATAAGATGAGATGAGACGAGACGAGACGAGACGAGACGAGACGAGACGAGACGAGACGAGACGAGACGAGACGAGACGAGACGAGACGAGACGAGACGAGACGAGACAAGACAAGACAAGACAAGACAAGACAAGACAAGACAAGATAAGATAAGATAAGATAAGATAAGATAAGATAAGATAAGATAAGATAAGATAGGACGAGAAAGGACAAGACAAGGCGAGACAAGACAAGACAAGACAAGACAAGACAAGACAAGACAAGACAAGACAAGACAAGACAAGACAAGACAAGACAGGACAGGACAGGACAGGACAGGACAGGACAGGACAGGACAGGACAGGACAGGACAGGACAAGACAAGACAAGACAAGACAAGGTAAGGTAAGGTAAGGTAAGGTAAGGTAAGGTAAGGTAAGGTAAGGTAAGGTAAGGTAAGGTAAGGTAAGGTAAGGTAAGGTAAGATAAGATAAGATAAGATAAGATAAGATAAGATAAGATAAGATAAGATAAGATAAGATAAGACAGGACAAGGCAAGGCAAGACGAGACGAGACGAGACGAGACGAGACGAGACGAGACGAGACGAGACGAGACGAGACGAGACGAGACGAGACAAGACAAGATAAGATAAGATAAGATAAGATAAGATAAGATAAGATAAGATAAGATAAGATAAGATAAGATAAGATAAGATAAGATAAGATAAGATAGGACGAGATAGGACGAGAAAGGACGAGAGAGGACAAGGTAAGGTAAGATAAGATGAGATAAGATGAGATGAGATGAGATGAGATGAGATGAGATGAGATGAGATGAGATGAGATAGATAAGATAAGATAAGATAAGATAAGATAAGATAAGATAAGATAAGATAAGATAAGATAAGATAGGACGAGAAAGGACATGATAAGGCGAGATAAGATAAGATAAGATGAGATGAGACGAGACGAGACGAGACGAGACGAGACGAGACGAGACGAGACGAGACGAGACGAGACGAGACAAGACAAGACAAGACAAGACAAGACAAGACAAGACAAGACAAGACAAGACAAGACAAGACAAGATAAGATAAGATAAGATAAGATAAGATAAGATAAGATAAGATAAGATAAGATAAGATAGGACGAGAAAGGACAAGACAAGGCGAGACAAGACAAGACAAGACAAGACAAGACAAGACAAGACAAGACAGGACAGGACAGGACAGGACAGGACAGGACAGGACAGGACAGGACAGGACAGGACAGGACAGGACAGGACAGGACAGGACAGGACAAGACAAGGCAAGGCAAGGCAAGGCAAGGCAAGGCAAGGCAAGGCAACGTAAGGTAAGGTAAGGTAAGGTAAGGTAAGGTAAGGTAAGGTAAGGTAAGGTAAGGTAAGGTAAGGTAAGGTAAGGTAAGGTAAGATAAGATAAGATAAGATAAGATAAGATAAGATAAGATAAGACAGGACAAGGCAAGGCAAGACGAGACGAGACGAGACGAGACGAGACGAGACGAGACGAGACGAGATGAGATGAGATGAGATAAGATAAGATAAGATAAGATAAGATAAGATAAGATAAGATAAGATAAGATAAGATAAGATAGGACGAGATAGGACGAGAAAGGACGAGAGAGGACAAGGTAAGGTAAGATAAGATGAGATAAGATGAGATGAGATGAGATGAGATGAGATGAGATGAGATGAGATGAGATAGATAAGATAAGATAAGATAAGATAAGATAAGATAAGATAAGATAAGATAAGATAAGATAAGATAAGATAAGATAAGATAAGATAAGATAAGATAAGATAAGATAAGATAAGATAAGATAAGATAAGATAAGATAAGATAAGATAAGATAAGATAAGATAAGATAAGATAAGATAAGATAAGATAGGACAAAAAAGGACGAGAAAGGAAAAGATAAGGCAAGATAACATGAGATAAGATAAGATAAGATAAGATAAGATAAGATAGGATAGGTTAGGATAGGATAGGATAGGATAGGATAAGATAAGATAAGATAAGATAAGTTAAGATAAGATAAGATAAGATAAGATAAGATAAGATAAGATAAGATAAGATAAGATAAGATAAGATAAGATAAGATAAGATAAGATAAGATAAGATAAGATAAGATAAGATAAGATAAGATAAGATAGGGCGAAAAAGGACGAGAAAGGAAAAGATAAGGTAAGATAACATGAGATAAGATAAGATAAGATAAGATAAGATAAGATAAGATAAGATAAGATAAGATAAGGTAAGGTAAGGTAAGGTAAGGTAAGGTAAGGTAAGGTAAGGTAAGGTAAGGTAAGGTAAGGTAAGGTAAGGTAAGGTAAGGTAAGGTAAGGTAAGGTAAGGTAAGGTAAGGTAAGGTAAGGTAAGGTAAGATAAGATAAGATAAGATAAGATAAGATAAGATAAGATAAGATAAGATAAGATAAGATAAGATAAGACAGGACAAGGCAAGGCGAGACGAGACGAGACGAGACGAGACGAGACGAGACGAGACGAGACGAGACGAGACGAGACGAGACGAGACGAGACGAGATAAGATAAGATAAGATAAGATTAGATAAGATAAGATAAGATAAGATAGGACGAGAAAGGACAAGACAAGGCGAGACAAGACAAGACAAGACAAGACAAGACAAGATAAGATAAGATAGATAAGGCAAGGCAAGGCAAGGCAAGGCAAGGCAAGGCAAGGCAAGACAAGACAAGACAAGACAAGACAAGACAAGACAAGACAAGATAAGATAGATAAGGCAAGGCAAGGCAAGGCAAGGCAAGGCAAGGCAAGGCAAGGCAAGGCAAGGCAAGGCAAGGCAAGGCAAGGCAAGGCAAGGCAAGGCAAGGTAAGGTAAGGTAAGGTAAGGTAAGGTAAGGTAAGGTAAGATAAGATAAGATAAGATAAGATAAGATAAGATAAGATAAGATAACATAAGATAAGATAAGATAAGATAAGATAAGATAAGATAAGATAAGACAGGACAAGGCAAGGCGAGACGAGACGAGACGAGACGAGACGAGACGAGACAAGATAAGATAAGATAAGATAAGATAAGATAAGATAAGATAAGATAAGATAAGATAAGATAAGATAAGATAAGATAAGATAAGATAGGACGAGATAGGACGAGAAAGGACGAGAGAGGACAAGGTAAGGTAAGATAAGATGAGATAAGATGAGATGAGATGAGATGAGATGAGATGAGATGAGATGAGATGATATGAGATAAGATAAGATAAGATAAGATAAGATAAGATAAGATAAGATAAGATAAGATAAGATAAGATAAGATAAGATAAGATAAGATAAGATAAGATAAGATAGGACGAAAAAGGACGAGAAAGGAAAAGATAAGGCAAGATAACATGAGATAAGATAAGATAAGATAAGATAAGATAAGATAAGATAAGATAAGATAAGATAAGATAAGATAAGATAAGATAAGATAAGATAAGATAAGATAAGATAAGATAAGATAAGATAAGATAAGATAAGATAAGATAAGATAAGATAAGATAAGATAAGATAAGATAAGATAAGATAAGATAAGATAAGATAAGATAAGATAAGATAAGATAAGATAAGATAAGATAAGATAAGATAAGATAAGATAAGATAAGATAAGATAAGATAAGATAAGATAAGATAAGATAAGATAGGGCGAAAAAGGACGAGAAAGGAAAAGATAAGGTAAGATAACATGAGATAAGATAAGATAAGATAAGATAAGGTAAGGTAAGGTAAGGTAAGGTAAGGTAAGGTAAGGTAAGGTAAGGTAAGGTAAGGTAAGGTAAGGTAAGGTAAGGTAAGGTAAGGTAAGGTAAGGTAAGGTAAGGTAAGGTAAGGTAAGGTAAGATAAGATAAGATAAGATAAGATAAGATAAGATAAGATAAGACAGGACAAGGCAAGGCGAGACGAGACGAGACGAGACGAGACGAGACGAGACGAGACGAGACGAGACGAGACGAGACGAGACGAGACGAGACAAGACAAGACAAGACAAGACAAGACAAGATAAGATAAGATAAGATAAGATAAGATAAGATAAGATAAGATAAGATAAGATAAGATAAGATAGGACGAGAAAGGACATGATAAGGCGAGATAAGATAAGATAAGATGAGATGAGACGAGACGAGACGAGACAAGATAAGATAAGATAAGATAGGATAGGATAGGATAGGATAGGATAGGATAGGATAGGATAGGATAGGATAGGATAGGATAGGATAGGATAGGATAAGATAAGATAAGATAAGATAAGATAAGATAAGATAAGATAAGATAAGATAAGATAAGATAAGATAAGATAAGATAAGATAAGATAAGATAAGATAAGATAAGATAAGATAAGATAAGATAAGATAAGATAAGATAAGATAAGATAAGATAGGACGAGAAAGGACATGATAAGGCGAGATAAGATAAGATAAGATGAGATGAGACGAGACGAGACGAGACGAGACGAGACGAGACGAGACGAGACGAGACGAGACGAGACGAGACGAGACGAGACGAGACGAGACGAGACAAGACAAGACAAGACAAGACAAGACAAGACAAGACAAGACAAGATAAGATAAGATAAGATAAGATAAGATAAGATAAGATAAGATAAGATAAGATAAGATAAGATAGGACGAGAAAGGACAAGACAAGGCGAGACAAGACAAGACAAGACAAGACAAGACAAGACAAGACAAGACAAGACAAGACAAGACAAGACAAGACAAGACAGGACAGGACAGGACAGGACAGGACAGGACAGGACAGGACAGGACAGGACAGGACAGGACAGGACAGGACAGGACAGGACAGGACAAGACAAGACAAGACAAGACAAGACAAGGTAAGGTAAGGTAAGGTAAGGTAAGGTAAGGTAAGGTAAGGTAAGGTAAGGTAAGGTAAGGTAAGGTAAGGTAAGGTAAGGTAAGGTAAGGTAAGGTAAGGTAAGGTAAGGTAAGGTAAGATAAGATAAGATAAGACAGGACAAGGCAAGGCGAGACGAGACGAGACGAGACGAGACGAGACGAGACGAGACGAGACGAGACGAGACGAGACAAGACAAGACAAGACAAGATAAGATAAGATAAGATAAGATAAGATAAGATAAGATAAGATAAGATAAGATAAGATAAGATAGGACGAGAAAGGACATGATAAGGCGAGATAAGATAAGATAAGATGAGATGAGACGAGACGAGACGAGACGAGACGAGACGAGACAAGATAAGATAAGATAGGATAGGATAGGATAGGATAGGATAGGATAGGATAGGATAGGATAGGATAGGATAAGATAAGATAAGATAAGATAAGATAAGATAAGATAAGATAAGATAAGATAAGATAAGATAAGATAAGATAAGATAAGATAAGATAAGATAAGATAAGATAAGATAAGATAAGATAAGATAAGATAAGATAAGATAAGATAAGATAAGATAAGATAAGATAAGATAAGATAGGACGAGAAAGGACATGATAAGGCGAGATAAGATAAGATAAGATGAGATGAGACGAGACGAGACGAGACGAGACGAGACGAGACGAGACGAGACGAGACGAGACGAGACGAGACGAGACGAGACGAGACGAGACGAGACGAGACAAGACAAGACAAGACAAAACAAGACAAGACAAGACAAGATAAGATAAGATAAGATAAGATAAGATAAGATAAGATAAGATAGGACGAGAAAGGACAAGACAAGGCGAGACAAGACAAGACAAGACAAGACAAGACAAGACAAGACAAGACAGGACAGGACAGGACAGGACAGGACAGGACAGGACAGGACAGGACAGGACAGGACAGGACAAGACAAGACAAGACAAGGTAAGGTAAGGTAAGGTAAGGTAAGGTAAGGTAAGGTAAGGTAAGGTAAGGTAAGGTAAGGTAAGGTAAGGTAAGGTAAGGTAAGGTAAGGTAAGGTAAGGTAAGGTAAGGTAAGGTAAGGTAAGATAAGATAAGATAAGATAAGATAAGATAAGATAAGATAAGATAAGATAAGATAAGATAAGATAAGATAAGATAAGATAAGACAGGACAAGGCAAGGCAAGACGAGACGAGACGAGACGAGACGAGACGAGACGAGACGAGACGAGACGAGATGAGATGAGATAAGATAAGATAAGATAAGATAAGATAAGATAAGATAAGATAAGATAAGATAAGATAAGATAAGATAGGACGAGATAGGACGAGAAAGGACGAGAGAGGACAAGGTAAGGTAAGATAAGATGAGATAAGATGAGATGAGATGAGATGAGATGAGATGAGATGAGATGAGATGAGATAGATAAGATAAGATAAGATAAGATAAGATAAGATAAGATAAGATAGGACGAGAAAGGACATGATAAGGCGAGATAAGATAAGATAAGATAAGATAAGATAAGATAAGATAAGATAAGATAAGATAAGATAAGATAGGGCGAAAAAGGACGAGAAAGGAAAAGATAAGGTAAGATAACATGAGATAAGATAAGATAAGATAAGATAAGGTAAGGTAAGGTAAGGTAAGGTAAGGTAAGGTAAGGTAAGGTAAGGTAAGGTAAGGTAAGGTAAGGTAAGGTAAGGTAAGGTAAGGTAAGGTAAGATAAGATAAGATAAGATAAGATAAGATAAGATAAGATAAGATAAGACAGGACAAGGCAAGGCGAGACGAGACGAGACGAGACGAGACGAGACGAGACGAGACGAGACGAGACGAGACGAGATAAGATAAGATAAGATAAGATAAGATAGGACGAGAAAGGACAAGACAAGGCGAGACAAGACAGACAAGACAAGACAAGACAAGATAAGATAAGATAGATAAGGCAAGGCAAGGCAAGGCAAGGCAAGGCAAGGCAAGGCAAGGCAAGGCAAGGCAAGGCAAGACAAGACAAGACAAGACAAGACAAGACAAGACAAGACAAGACAAGATAGATAAGGCAAGGCAAGGCAAGGCAAGGCAAGGCAAGGCAAGGCAAGGCAAGGCAAGGCAAGGCAAGGCAAGGCAAGGCAAGGCAAGGCAAGGCAAGGTAAGGTAAGGTAAGGTAAGGTAAGGTAAGGTAAGGTAAGGTAAGATAAGATAAGATAAGATAAGATAAGATAAGATAAGATAAGATAAGATAAGATAAGATAAGATAAGATAAGATAAGATAAGATAAGATAAGATAAGATAAGATAAGATAAGACAGGACAAGGCAAGGCAAGACGAGACGAGACGAGACGAGACGAGACGAGACGAGACGAGACGAGACGAGACGAGACGAGACGAGACGAGATAAGATAAGATAAGATAAGATAAGATAAGATAAGATAAGATAAGATAAGATAAGATAAGATAAGATAAGATAAGATAAGATAAGATAAGATAAGATAGGACGAGATAGGACGAGAAAGGACGAGAGAGGACAAGGTAAGGTAAGATAAGATGAGATAAGATGAGATGAGATGAGATGAGATGAGATGAGATGAGATGAGATGAGATGAGATGAGATGAGATGAGATGAGATGAGATAAGATAAGATAAGATAAGATAAGATAAGATAAGATAAGATAAGATAAGATAAGATAAGATAAGATAAGATAAGATAAGATAAGATAAGATAAGATAAGATAAGATAGGACGAAAAAGGACGAGAAAGGAAAAGATAAGGCAAGATAACATGAGATAAGATAAGATAAGATAAGATAAGATAAGATAAGATAAGATAAGATAAGATAAGATAAGATAAGATAAGATAAGATAAGATAAGATAAGATAAGATAAGATAAGATAAGATAAGATAAGATAAGATAAGATAAGATAAGATAAGATAAGATAAGATAAGATAAGATAAGATAAGATAAGATAAGATAAGATAAGGCGAAAAAGGACGAGAAAGGAAAAGATAAGGTAAGATAACATGAGATAAGATAAGATAAGATAAGGTAAGGTAAGGTAAGGTAAGGTAAGGTAAGGTAAGGTAAGGTAAGGTAAGGTAAGGTAAGGTAAGGTAAGGTAAGGTAAGGTAAGGTAAGGTAAGGTAAGGTAAGGTAAGGTAAGGTAAGGTAAGGTAAGGTAAGGTAAGGTAAGATAAGATAAGATAAGATAAGATAAGATAAGATAAGACAGGACAAGGCAAGGCGAGACGAGACGAGACGAGACGAGACGAGACGAGACGAGACGAGACGAGACGAGACAAGACAAGACAAGACAAGACAAGACAAGACAAGACAAGATAAGATAAGATAAGATAAGATAAGATAAGATAAGATAGGACGAGAAAGGACATGATAAGGCGAGATAAGATAAGATAAGATGAGATGAGACGAGACGAGACGAGACGAGACAAGACAAGACAAGACAAGATAGGATAGGATAGGATAGGATAGGATAGGATAGGATAGGATAGGATAGGATAGGATAAGATAAGATAAGATAAGATAAGATAAGATAAGATAAGATAAGATAAGATAAGATAAGATAAGATAAGATAAGATAAGATAAGATAAGATAAGATAAGATAAGATAAGATAAGATAAGATAAGATAAGATAGGACGAGAAAGGACATGATAAGGCGAGATAAGATAAGATAAGATGAGATGAGACGAGACGAGACGAGACGAGACGAGACGAGACGAGACGAGACGAGACGAGACAAGACAAGACAAGACAAGACAAGACAAGACAAGACAAGACAAGACAAGATAAGATAAGATAAGATAAGATAAGATAAGATAAGATAAGATAAGATAGGACGAGAAAGGACAAGACAAGGCGAGACAAGACAAGACAAGACAAGACAAGACAAGACAAGACAAGACAAGACAAGACAAGACAGGACAGGACAGGACAGGACAGGACAGGACAGGACAGGACAGGACAGGACAGGACAGGACAAGACAAGACAAGACAAGACAAGACAAGGTAAGGTAAGGTAAGGTAAGGTAAGGTAAGGTAAGGTAAGGTAAGGTAAGGTAAGGTAAGGTAAGGTAAGGTAAGGTAAGGTAAGGTAAGGTAAGGTAAGGTAAGGTAAGGTAAGGTAAGGTAAGGTAAGATAAGATAAGATAAGATAAGATAAGATAAGACAGGACAAGGCAAGGCGAGACGAGACGAGACGAGACGAGACGAGACAAGACAAGACAAGACAAGACAAGATAAGATAAGATAAGATAAGATAAGATAAGATAAGATAAGATAAGATAAGATAAGATAGGACGAGAAAGGACATGATAAGGCGAGATAAGATAAGATAAGATGAGATGAGACGAGACGAGACGAGACGAGACGAGACAAGACAAGACAAGATAAGATAGGATAGGATAGGATAGGATAGGATAGGATAGGATAGGATAGGATAAGATAAGATAAGATAAGATAAGATAAGATAAGATAAGATAAGATAAGATAAGATAAGATAAGATAAGATAAGATAAGATAAGATAAGATAAGATAAGATAAGATAAGATAAGATAAGATAAGATAAGATAAGATAAGATAAGATAAGATAGGACGAGAAAGGACATGATAAGGCGAGATAAGATAAGATAAGATGAGATGAGACGAGACGAGACGAGACGAGACGAGACGAGACGAGACGAGACGAGACGAGACGAGACGAGACGAGACGAGACGAGACGAGACAAGACAAGACAAGACAAGACAAGACAAGACAAGACAAGACAAGATAAGATAAGATAAGATAAGATAAGATAAGATAAGATAAGATAAGATAAGATAAGATAAGATAGGACGAGAAAGGACAAGACAAGGCGAGACAAGACAAGACAAGACAAGACAAGACAAGACAAGACAAGACAAGACAAGACAAGACAGGACAGGACAGGACAGGACAGGACAGGACAGGACAGGACAGGACAGGACAGGACAGGACAAGACAAGACAAGACAAGACAAGACAAGGTAAGGTAAGGTAAGGTAAGGTAAGGTAAGGTAAGGTAAGGTAAGGTAAGGTAAGGTAAGGTAAGGTAAGGTAAGGTAAGGTAAGGTAAGGTAAGATAAGATAAGATAAGATAAGATAAGATAAGATAAGATAAGATAAGATAAGATAAGATAAGATAAGATAAGATAAGATAAGATAAGACAGGACGAGACGAGACGAGACGAGACGAGACGAGACGAGACGAGATGAGATGAGATGAGATAAGATAAGATAAGATAAGATAAGATAAGATAAGATAAGATAAGATAGGACGAGATAGGACGAGAAAGGACGAGAGAGGACAAGGTAAGGTAAGATAAGATGAGATAAGATGAGATGAGATGAGATGAGATGAGATGAGATGAGATGAGATGAGATGAGATGAGATGAGATAGATAAGATAAGATAAGATAAGATAAGATAAGATAAGATAGGACGAGAAAGGACATGATAAGGCGAGATAAGATAAGATAAGATGAGATGAGACGAGACGAGACGAGACGAGACGAGACGAGACGAGACGAGACGAGACGAGACGAGACGAGACGAGACAAGACA
This sequence comes from Bothrops alternatus, assembly GCA_034064705.1. NCBI lineage: Eukaryota > Metazoa > Chordata > Lepidosauria > Squamata > Viperidae > Bothrops > Bothrops alternatus. Next base: position 331,771 of record JARGCV010000361.1, on the reverse strand, counting down.
AGACAAGACAAGACAAGACAAGACAAGACAAAACAAGACAAGACAAGATAAGATAAGATAAGATAAGATAAGATAAGATAAGATAAGATAAGATAAGATAAGATAAGATAGGACGAGAAAGGACAAGACAAGGCGAGACAAGACAAGACAAGACAAGACAAGACAAGACAAGACAAGACAGGACAGGACAGGACAGGACAGGACAGGACAGGACAGGACAGGACAGGACAAGACAAGACAAGACAAGACAAGGTAAGGTAAGGTAAGGTAAGGTAAGGTAAGGTAAGGTAAGGTAAGGTAAGGTAAGGTAAGGTAAGGTAAGGTAAGGTAAGGTAAGGTAAGGTAAGATAAGATAAGATAAGATAAGATAAGATAAGATAAGATAAGATAAGATAAGATAAGATAAGATAAGATAAGATAAGATAAGATAAGATAAGATAAGATAAGATAAGATAGGGCGAAAAAGGACGAGAAAGGAAAAGATAAGGTAAGATAACATGAGATAAGATAAGATAAGATAAGATAAGGTAAGGTAAGGTAAGGTAAGGTAAGGTAAGGTAAGGTAAGGTAAGGTAAGGTAAGGTAAGGTAAGGTAAGGTAAGGTAAGGTAAGGTAAGGTAAGGTAAGGTAAGGTAAGGTAAGGTAAGATAAGATAAGATAAGATAAGATAAGATAAGATAAGATAAGATAAGATAAGATAAGATAAGATAAGATAAGATAAGATAAGACAGGACAAGGCAAGGCGAGACGAGACGAGACGAGACGAGACGAGACGAGACGAGACGAGACGAGATAAGATAAGATAAGATAAGATAAGATAAGATAAGATTAGATAAGATAAGATAAGATAAGATAGGACGAGAAAGGACAAGACAAGGCGAGACAAGACAAGACAAGACAAGACAAGACAAGACAAGACAAGATAAGATAAGATAGATAAGGCAAGGCAAGGCAAGGCAAGGCAAGGCAAGGCAAGGCAAGGCAAGGCAAGGCAAGACAAGACAAGACAAGACAAGACAAGACAAGACAAGACAAGACAAGACAAGACAAGACAAGACAAGACAAGATAAGATAGATAAGGCAAGGCAAGGCAAGGCAAGGCAAGGCAAGGCAAGGCAAGGCAAGGCAAGGCAAGGCAAGGCAAGGCAAGGTAAGGTAAGGTAAGGTAAGGTAAGGTAAGGTAAGGTAAGGTAAGGTAAGGTAAGGTAAGGTAAGATAAGATAAGATAAGATAAGATAAGATAAGATAAGATAAGACAGGACAAGGCAAGGCAAGACGAGACGAGACGAGACGAGACGAGATGAGATGAGATGAGATGAGATGAGATAAGATAAGATAAGATAAGATAAGATAAGATAAGATAAGATAAGATAAGATAAGATAAGATAAGATAAGATAAGATAGGACGAGATAGGACGAGAAAGGACGAGAGAGGACAAGGTAAGGTAAGATAAGATGAGATAAGATGAGATGAGATGAGATGAGATGAGATGAGATGAGATGAGATGAGATGAGATGAGATAAGATAAGATAAGATAAGATAAGATAAGATAAGATAAGATAAGATAAGATAGGACGAAAAAGGACGAGAAAGGAAAAGATAAGGCAAGATAACATGAGATAAGATAAGATAAGATAAGATAAGATAAGATAAGATAGGACGAGAAAGGACAAGACAAGGCGAGACAAGACAAGACAAGACAAGACAAGACAAGACAAGACAAGACAAGACAAGACAAGACAGGACAGGACAGGACAGGACAGGACAGGACAGGACAGGACAGGACAGGACAAGACAAGACAAGACAAGACAAGGTAAGGTAAGGTAAGGTAAGGTAAGGTAAGGTAAGGTAAGGTAAGGTAAGGTAAGGTAAGGTAAGGTAAGGTAAGGTAAGATAAGATAAGATAAGATAAGATAAGATAAGATAAGATAAGATAAGATAAGATAAGATAAGATAAGATAAGATAAGATAAGATAAGATAAGACAGGACAAGGCAAGGCAAGACGAGACGAGACGAGACGAGACGAGACGAGACGAGACGAGACGAGATGAGATGAGATAAGATAAGATAAGATAAGATAAGATAAGATAAGATAAGATAAGATAAGATAAGATAAGATAAGATAGGACGAGATAGGACGAGAAAGGACGAGAGAGGACAAGGTAAGGTAAGATAAGATGAGATAAGATGAGATGAGATGAGATGAGATGAGATGAGATGAGATGAGATGAGATGAGATAGATAAGATAAGATAAGATAAGATAAGATAAGATAAGATAAGATAAGATAAGATAAGATAGGACGAGAAAGGACATGATAAGGCGAGATAAGATAAGATAAGATGAGATGAGACGAGACGAGACGAGACGAGACGAGACGAGACGAGACGAGACGAGACGAGACGAGACGAGACAAGACAAGACAAGACAAGACAAGACAAGACAAGACAAGACAAGACAAGATAAGATAAGATAAGATAAGATAAGATAAGATAAGATAAGATAAGATAAGATAAGATAGGACGAGAAAGGACAAGACAAGGCGAGACAAGACAAGACAAGACAAGACAAGACAAGACAAGACAAGACAAGACAAGACAGGACAGGACAGGACAGGACAGGACAGGACAGGACAGGACAGGACAGGACAGGACAAGACAAGACAAGACAAGACAAGGCAAGGCAAGGTAAGGTAAGGTAAGGTAAGGTAAGGTAAGGTAAGGTAAGGTAAGGTAAGGTAAGGTAAGGTAAGATAAGATAAGATAAGATAAGATAAGATAAGATAAGATAAGATAAGATAAGATAAGATAAGATAAGATAAGATAAGACAGGACAAGGCAAGGCAAGACGAGACGAGACGAGACGAGACGAGACGAGACGAGACGAGACGAGACGAGACGAGACGAGACGAGACGAGACGAGACGAGACGAGACGAGACAAGATAAGATAAGATAAGATAAGATAAGATAAGATAAGATAAGATAAGATAAGATAAGATAAGATAAGATAAGATAGGACGAGATAGGACGAGAAAGGACGAGAGAGGACAAGGTAAGGTAAGATAAGATGAGATAAGATGAGATGAGATGAGATGAGATGAGATGAGATGAGATGAGATGAGATGAGATGAGATAGATAAGATAAGATAAGATAAGATAAGATAAGATAAGATAAGATAAGATAAGATAAGATAAGATAAGATAAGATAAGATAAGATAAGATAAGATAAGATAAGATAAGATAAGATAAGATAAGATAAGATAAGATAAGATAAGATAAGATAAGATAAGATAAGATAAGATAAGATAAGATAAGATAAGATAAGATAAGATAAGATAAGATAAGATAAGATAAGATAAGATAAGATAAGATAAGATAAGATAAGATAAGATAAGATAAGATAAGATAAGATAAGATAGGACGAAAAAGGACGAGAAAGGAAAAGATAAGGCAAGATAACATGAGATAAGATAAGATAAGATAAGATAAGATAAGATAAGATAAGATAAGATAAGATAAGATAAGATAAGATAAGATAAGATAAGATAAGATAAGATAAGATAAGATAAGATAAGATAAGATAAGATAAGATAAGATAAGATAAGATAAGATAAGATAAGATAAGATAAGATAAGATAAGATAAGATAAGATAAGATAAGATAAGATAAGATAAGATAAGATAAGATAAGATAAGATGATAAGATAAGATAAGATAAGATAAGATAAGGCGAAAAAGGACGAGAAAGGAAAAGATAAGGTAAGATAACATGAGATAAGATAAGATAAGATAAGGTAAGGTAAGGTAAGGTAAGGTAAGGTAAGGTAAGGTAAGGTAAGGTAAGGTAAGGTAAGGTAAGGTAAGGTAAGGTAAGGTAAGGTAAGGTAAGGTAAGGTAAGGTAAGATAAGATAAGATAAGATAAGATAAGATAAGATAAGATAAGACAGGACAAGGCAAGGCGAGACGAGACGAGACGAGACGAGACGAGACGAGACGAGACGAGACGAGACGAGACGAGACGAGACAAGACAAGACAAGACAAGACAAGACAAGACAAGATAAGATAAGATAAGATAAGATAAGATAAGATAAGATAAGATAGGACGAGAAAGGACATGATAAGGCGAGATAAGATAAGATAAGATGAGATGAGACGAGACGAGACGAGACGAGACAAGACAAGACAAGATAAGATAGGATAGGATAGGATAGGATAGGATAGGATAGGATAGGATAGGATAGGATAGGATAGGATAAGATAAGATAAGATAAGATAAGATAAGATAAGATAAGATAAGATAAGATAAGATAAGATAAGATAAGATAAGATAAGATAAGATAAGATAAGATAAGATAAGATAAGATAAGATAGGACGAGAAAGGACATGATAAGGCGAGATAAGATAAGATAAGATGAGATGAGACGAGACGAGACGAGACGAGACGAGACGAGACGAGACGAGACGAGACGAGACAAGACAAGACAAGACAAGACAAGACAAGACAAGACAAGACAAGACAAGACAAGACAAGATAAGATAAGATAAGATAAGATAAGATAAGATAAGATAAGATAAGATAAGATAGGACGAGAAAGGACAAGACAAGGCGAGACAAGACAAGACAAGACAAGACAAGACAAGACAAGACAAGACAAGACAAGACAAGACAAGACAGGACAGGACAGGACAGGACAGGACAGGACAGGACAGGACAGGACAGGACAGGACAGGACAGGACAAGACAAGACAAGACAAGACAAGACAAGGTAAGGTAAGGTAAGGTAAGGTAAGGTAAGGTAAGGTAAGGTAAGGTAAGGTAAGGTAAGGTAAGGTAAGGTAAGGTAAGGTAAGGTAAGGTAAGGTAAGGTAAGGTAAGGTAAGGTAAGGTAAGGTAAGGTAAGATAAGATAAGATAAGATAAGATAAGATAAGACAGGACAAGGCAAGGCGAGACGAGACGAGACGAGACGAGACGAGAAAAGACAAGACAAGACAAGACAAGACAAGATAAGATAAGATAAGATAAGATAAGATAAGATAAGATAAGATAAGATAAGATAAGATAGGACGAGAAAGGACATGATAAGGCGAGATAAGATAAGATAAGATGAGATGAGACGAGACGAGACGAGACGAGACGAGACAAGACAAGATAAGATAAGATAGGATAGGATAGGATAGGATAGGATAGGATAGGATAGGATAGGATAGGATAAGATAAGATAAGATAAGATAAGATAAGATAAGATAAGATAAGATAAGATAAGATAAGATAAGATAAGATAAGATAAGATAAGATAAGATAAGATAAGATAAGATAAGATAAGATAAGATAAGATAAGATAAGATAAGATAAGATAAGATAAGATAAGATAAGATAAGATAAGATAAGATAGGACGAGAAAGGACATGATAAGGCGAGATAAGATAAGATAAGATGAGATGAGACGAGACGAGACGAGACGAGACGAGACGAGACGAGACGAGACGAGACGAGACGAGACGAGACGAGACGAGACGAGACGAGACGAGACGAGACAAGACAAGACAAGACAAGACAAGACAAGACAAGACAAGATAAGATAAGATAAGATAAGATAAGATAAGATAAGATAAGATAAGATAAGATAAGATAAGATAAGATAAGATAGGACGAGAAAGGACAAGACAAGGCGAGACAAGACAAGACAAGACAAGACAAGACAAGACAAGACAAGACAAGACAGGACAGGACAGGACAGGACAGGACAGGACAGGACAGGACAGGACAGGACAGGACAAGACAAGACAAGACAAGACAAGACAAGGTAAGGTAAGGTAAGGTAAGGTAAGGTAAGGTAAGGTAAGGTAAGGTAAGGTAAGGTAAGGTAAGGTAAGGTAAGGTAAGGTAAGATAAGATAAGATAAGATAAGATAAGATAAGATAAGATAAGATAAGATAAGATAAGATAAGATAAGATAAGATAAGATAAGATAAGATAAGACAGGACGAGACGAGACGAGACGAGACGAGACGAGACGAGACGAGATGAGATGAGATAAGATAAGATAAGATAAGATAAGATAAGATAAGATAAGATAAGATAAGATAGGACGAGATAGGACGAGAAAGGACGAGAGAGGACAAGGTAAGGTAAGATAAGATGAGATAAGATGAGATGAGATGAGATGAGATGAGATGAGATGAGATGAGATGAGATGAGATGAGATGAGATAGATAAGATAAGATAAGATAAGATAAGATAAGATAAGATAAGATAGGACGAGAAAGGACATGATAAGGCGAGATAAGATAAGATAAGATGAGATGAGACGAGACGAGACGAGACGAGACGAGACGAGACGAGACGAGACGAGACGAGACGAGACAAGACAAGACAAGACAAGACAAGACAAGACAAGACAAGACAAGACAAGACAAGACAAGATAAGATAAGATAAGATAAGATAAGATAAGATAAGATAAGATAAGATAAGATAAGATAAGATAGGACGAGAAAGGACAAGACAAGGCGAGACAAGACAAGACAAGACAAGACAAGACAAGACAAGACAAGACAGGACAGGACAGGACAGGACAGGACAGGACAGGACAGGACAGGACAGGACAAGACAAGACAAGACAAGACAAGGTAAGGTAAGGTAAGGTAAGGTAAGGTAAGGTAAGGTAAGGTAAGGTAAGGTAAGGTAAGGTAAGGTAAGGTAAGGTAAGGTAAGGTAAGATAAGGTAAGGTAAGATAAGATAAGATAAGATAAGATAAGATAAGATAAGATAAGATAAGATAAGATAAGATAAGATAAGATAAGATAAGATAAGATAAGATAAGATAAGATAAGATAAGATAGGGCGAAAAAGGACGAGAAAGGAAAAGATAAGGTAAGATAACATGAGATAAGATAAGATAAGATAAGATAAGGTAAGGTAAGGTAAGGTAAGGTAAGGTAAGGTAAGGTAAGGTAAGGTAAGGTAAGGTAAGGTAAGGTAAGGTAAGGTAAGGTAAGGTAAGGTAAGGTAAGGTAAGGTAAGATAAGATAAGATAAGATAAGATAAGATAAGATAAGATAAGATAAGATAAGATAAGATAAGATAAGACAGGACAAGGCAAGGCGAGACGAGACGAGACGAGACGAGACGAGACGAGACGAGACGAGACGAGATAAGATAAGATAAGATAAGATAAGATAAGATAAGATTAGATAAGATAAGATAAGATAAGATAGGACGAGAAAGGACAAGACAAGGCGAGACAAGACAAGACAAGACAAGACAAGACAAGATAAGATAAGATAGATAAGGCAAGGCAAGGCAAGGCAAGGCAAGGCAAGGCAAGGCAAGGCAAGGCAAGGCAAGGCAAGACAAGACAAGACAAGACAAGACAAGACAAGACAAGACAAGACAAGACAAGACAAGACAAGACAAGACAAGATAAGATAGATAAGGCAAGGCAAGGCAAGGCAAGGCAAGGCAAGGCAAGGCAAGGCAAGGCAAGGCAAGGCAAGGTAAGGTAAGGTAAGGTAAGGTAAGGTAAGGTAAGGTAAGGTAAGGTAAGGTAAGGTAAGGTAAGATAAGATAAGATAAGATAAGATAAGATAAGATAAGATAAGACAGGACAAGGCAAGGCAAGACGAGACGAGACGAGACGAGACGAGACGAGACGAGACGAGACGAGATGAGATGAGATGAGATAAGATAAGATAAGATAAGATAAGATAAGATAAGATAAGATAAGATAAGATAAGATAAGATAAGATAAGATAAGATAAGATAGGACGAGATAGGACGAGAAAGGACGAGAGAGGACAAGGTAAGGTAAGATAAGATGAGATAAGATGAGATGAGATGAGATGAGATGAGATGAGATGAGATGAGATGAGATGAGATGAGATAAGATAAGATAAGATAAGATAAGATAAGATAAGATAAGATAAGATAAGATAAGATAGGACGAAAAAGGACGAGAAAGGAAAAGATAAGGCAAGATAACATGAGATAAGATAAGATAAGATAAGATAAGATAAGATAAGATAGGACGAGAAAGGACAAGACAAGGCGAGACAAGACAAGACAAGACAAGACAAGACAAGACAAGACAAGACAAGACAAGACAAGACAGGACAGGACAGGACAGGACAGGACAGGACAGGACAGGACAGGACAGGACAGGACAAGACAAGACAAGACAAGACAAGGTAAGGTAAGGTAAGGTAAGGTAAGGTAAGGTAAGGTAAGGTAAGGTAAGGTAAGGTAAGGTAAGGTAAGGTAAGGTAAGGTAAGGTAAGGTAAGGTAAGATAAGATAAGATAAGATAAGATAAGATAAGATAAGATAAGATAAGATAAGATAAGATAAGATAAGACAGGACAAGGCAAGGCAAGACGAGACGAGACGAGACGAGACGAGACGAGACGAGACGAGACGAGACGAGATGAGATGAGATAAGATAAGATAAGATAAGATAAGATAAGATAAGATAAGATAAGATAAGATAAGATAAGATAAGATAAGATAAGATAGGACGAGATAGGACGAGAAAGGACGAGAGAGGACAAGGTAAGGTAAGATAAGATGAGATAAGATGAGATGAGATGAGATGAGATGAGATGAGATGAGATGAGATGAGATGAGATAGATAAGATAAGATAAGATAAGATAAGATAAGATAAGATAAGATAAGATAAGATAAGATAGGACGAGAAAGGACATGATAAGGCGAGATAAGATAAGATAAGATGAGATGAGACGAGACGAGACGAGACGAGACGAGACGAGACGAGACGAGACGAGACGAGACGAGACGAGACGAGACGAGACGAGACGAGACAAGACAAGACAAGACAAGACAAGACAAGACAAGACAAGACAAGATAAGATAAGATAAGATAAGATAAGATAAGATAAGATAAGATAAGATAGGACGAGAAAGGACAAGACAAGGCGAGACAAGACAAGACAAGACAAGACAAGACAAGACAAGACAAGACAAGACAAGACAGGACAGGACAGGACAGGACAGGACAGGACAGGACAGGACAGGACAGGACAGGACAAGACAAGACAAGACAAGACAAGGCAAGGCAAGGCAAGGTAAGGTAAGGTAAGGTAAGGTAAGGTAAGGTAAGGTAAGGTAAGGTAAGGTAAGGTAAGATAAGATAAGATAAGATAAGATAAGATAAGATAAGATAAGATAAGATAAGATAAGACAGGACAAGGCAAGGCAAGACGAGACGAGACGAGACGAGACGAGACGAGACGAGACGAGACGAGACGAGACGAGACGAGACGAGACGAGACGAGACGAGACGAGACGAGACGAGACAAGATAAGATAAGATAAGATAAGATAAGATAAGATAAGATAAGATAAGATAAGATAAGATAAGATAAGATAGGACGAGATAGGACGAGAAAGGACGAGAGAGGACAAGGTAAGGTAAGATAAGATGAGATAAGATGAGATGAGATGAGATGAGATGAGATGAGATGAGATGAGATGAGATGAGATGAGATAGATAAGATAAGATAAGATAAGATAAGATAAGATAAGATAAGATAAGATAAGATAAGATAAGATAAGATAAGATAAGATAAGATAAGATAAGATAAGGTAAGGTAAGGTAAGGTAAGGTAAGGTAAGGTAAGGTAAGGTAAGGTAAGGTAAGGTAAGGTAAGGTAAGGTAAGGTAAGGTAAGGTAAGGTAAGGTAAGGTAAGGTAAGGTAAGGTAAGGTAAGGTAAGGTAAGGTAAGGTAAGGTAAGGTAAGGTAAGGTAAGGTAAGGTAAGGTAAGGTAAGGTAAGGTAAGGTAAGGTAAGGTAAGGTAAGGTAAGGTAAGGTAAGGTAAGGTAAGGTAAGGTAAGGTAAGATAAGATAAGATAAGATAAGATAAGATAAGATAAGATAAGATAAGATAAGATAAGATAAGACAGGACAAGGCAAGGCGAGACGAGACGAGACGAGACGAGACGAGACGAGACGAGACGAGACGAGACGAGACGAGACGAGATAAGATAAGATAAGATAAGATAAGATAAGATTAGATAAGATAAGATAAGATAAGATAGGACGAGAAAGGACAAGACAAGGCGAGACAAGACAAGACAAGACAAGACAAGATAAGATAAGATAGATAAGGCAAGGCAAGGCAAGGCAAGGCAAGGCAAGGCAAGGCAAGGCAAGGCAAGGCAAGGCAAGACAAGACAAGACAAGACAAGACAAGACAAGACAAGACAAGACAAGACAAGATAAGATAGATAAGGCAAGGCAAGGCAAGGCAAGGCAAGGCAAGGCAAGGCAAGGCAAGGCAAGGCAAGGCAAGGTAAGGTAAGGTAAGGTAAGGTAAGGTAAGGTAAGGTAAGGTAAGGTAAGGTAAGGTAAGGTAAGATAAGATAAGATAAGATAAGATAAGATAAGATAAGATAAGATAAGATAAGACAGGACAAGGCAAGGCAAGACGAGACGAGACGAGACGAGACGAGATGAGATGAGATGAGATGAGATGAGATGAGATGAGATGAGATAAGATAAGATAAGATAAGATAAGATAAGATAAGATAAGATAAGATAAGATAGGACGAGATAGGACGAGAAAGGACGAGAGAGGACAAGGTAAGGTAAGATAAGATGAGATAAGATGAGATGAGATGAGATGAGATGAGATGAGATGAGATGAGATGAGATGAGATAAGATAAGATAAGATAAGATAAGATAAGATAAGATAAGATAAGATAAGATAAGATAAGATAAGATAAGATAAGATAAGATAAGATAAGATAAGATAGGACGAAAAAGGACGAGAAAGGAAAAGATAAGGCAAGATAACATGAGATAAGATAAGATAAGATAAGATAAGATAAGATAAGATAAGATAAGATAAGATAAGATAAGATAAGATAAGATAAGATAAGATAAGATAAGATAAGATAAGATAAGATAAGATAAGATAAGATAAGATAAGATAAGATAAGATAAGATAAGATAAGATAAGATAAGATAAGATAAGATAAGATAAGATAGGGCGAAAAAGGACGAGAAAGGAAAAGATAAGGTAAGATAACATGAGATAAGATAAGATAAGATAAGGTAAGGTAAGGTAAGGTAAGGTAAGGTAAGGTAAGGTAAGGTAAGGTAAGGTAAGGTAAGGTAAGGTAAGGTAAGGTAAGGTAAGGTAAGGTAAGGTAAGGTAAGGTAAGGTAAGATAAGATAAGATAAGATAAGATAAGATAAGATAAGACAGGACAAGGCAAGGCGAGACGAGACGAGACGAGACGAGACGAGACGAGACGAGACGAGACGAGACAAGACAAGATAAGATAAGATAAGATAAGATAAGATAAGATAAGATAAGATAAGATAAGATAAGATAGGACGAGAAAGGACAAGACAAGGCGAGACAAGACAAGACAAGACAAGACAAGACAAGACAAGATAAGATAAGATAGATAAGGCAAGGCAAGGCAAGGCAAGGCAAGGCAAGACAAGACAAGACAAGACAAGACAAGACAAGACAAGACAAGACAAGACAAGACAAGACAAGACAAGACAAGACAAGACAAGACAAGACAAGATAAGATAAGATAAGATAAGATAGATAAGGCAAGGCAAGGCAAGGCAAGGCAAGGCAAGGCAAGGCAAGGCAAGGCAAGGCAAGGCAAGACAAGACAAGACAAGACAAGACAAGAGAAGACAAGACAAGACAAGATAAGATAAGATAAGATAAGATAGGATGAGACAGGACAAGATGAGGTAAGACAAGACAACAAGGCAAGACAAGACAAGGCAAGGCAAGGCAAGGCAAGACAAGACAAGACAAGACAAGACAAGACAAGACAAGACAAGACAAGACAAGACAAGACAAGACAAGACAAGACAAGACAAGACAAGACAAGACAGGACAGGACAGGACAGGACAGGACAGGACAGGACAGGACAGGACAGGACAGGACAGGACAGGACAGGACAAGGCAAGGCAAGGCAAGGCAAGGCAAGGCAAGGCAAGGCAAGGCAAGGCAAGACAAGGCAAGGCAAGGCAAGGCAAGGTAAGGTAAGGTAAGGTAAGGTAAGGTAAGGTAAGGTAAGGTAAGGTAAGATAAGATAAGATAAGATAAGATAAGATAAGATAAGATAAGATAAGATAAGATAAGATAAGATAAGATAAGATAAGACAGGACAAGGCAAGACGAGACGAGACGAGACGAGACGAGACGAGACGAGACGAGACGAGACGAGACGAGACGAGACGAGACAAGACAAGACAAGACAAGACAAGACAAGACAAGATAAGATAAGATAAGATAAGATAAGATAAGATAAGATAAGATAGGACGAGAAAGGACAAGACAAGGCGAGACAAGACAAGACAAGACAAGACAAGACAAGACAAGACAAGACAAGACAAGACAAGACAAGACAAGACAAGACAAGACAAGACAAGACAAGACAAGACAAGACAAGACAAGACAAGACAAGACAAGATAAGATAAGATAAGATAGATAAGGCAAGGCAAGGCAAGGCAAGGCAAGGCAAGGCAAGGCAAGACAAGACAAGACAAGACAAGACAAGACAAGACAAGACAAGACAAGACAAGGCAAGGCAAGGCAAGACAAGACAAGACAAGACAAGATAAGATAAGATAAGATAGGATGAGACAGGACAAGATAAGGTAAGACAAGACAACAAGGCAAGACAAGACAAGACAAGACAAGACAAGACAAGACAAGACAAGACAAGACAAGACAAGACAAGACAAGACAAGACAAGACAAGACAAGACAAGACAAGACAAGACAAGACAAGACAAGACAAGACAAGACAAGGTAAGATAAGATAAGATAAGGCGAGACAGGACGAGAAAGGAAAAGATAAAACAAGACAACACAAGGCAAGAAAACAATTAAGATAAGATAAGATAAGGTAAGATAAGATAAGATAAGATAAGATAAGATAGGATAGGATAGGATAGGATAGGATAGGATAGGATAGGATAGGATAGGATAGGATAGGATAGGATAGGATAGGATAGGATAGGATAAGATAAGATAAGATAAGATAAGATAAGATAAGATAAGATAAGATAAGATAAGATAAGATAAGATAAGATAAGATAAGATAAGATAAGATAAGATAAGATAAGATAAGATAAGATAAGATAAGATAAGATAAGATAAGATAAGATAAGATAAGATAAGATAAGATAAGATAGGACGAGAAAGGACATGATAAGGCGAGATAAGATAAGATAAGATGAGATGAGATGAGACGAGACGAGACGAGACAAGACAAGACAGGACAGGACAGGACAGGACAGGACAGGACAGGACAGGACAGGACAGGACAGGACAGGACAAGACAAGATAAGATAAGATAAGATAAGATAAGATAAGATAAGATAAGATAAGATAAGATAAGATAAGATAAGATAAGATAAGATAAGATAAGATAAGATAAGATAAGATAAGATAAGATAAGATAAGATAAGATAAGATAAGATAAGATAAGATAAGATAAGATAAGATAAGATAAGATAAGATAAGATAAGATAAGATAAGATAAGATAAGATAGGACGAGAAAGGACATGATAAGGCGAGATAAGATAAGATAAGATGAGATGAGACGAGACGAGACGAGACGAGACGAGACGAGACGAGACGAGACGAGACGAGACGAGACGAGACGAGACAAGACAAGACAAGACAAGACAAGACAAGACAAGACAAGATAAGATAAGATAAGATAAGATAAGATAAGATAAGATAAGATAAGATAAGATAAGATAGGACGAGAAAGGACAAGACAAGGCGAGACAAGACAAGACAAGACAAGACAAGACAAGACAAGACAAGACAAGACAAGACAAGACAAGACAAGACAAGACAAGACAAGACAAGACAAGACAAGACAGGACAGGACAGGACAGGACAGGACAGGACAGGACAGGACAAGACAAGACAAGACAAGACAAGGTAAGGTAAGGTAAGGTAAGGTAAGGTAAGGTAAGGTAAGGTAAGGTAAGGTAAGGTAAGGTAAGGTAAGGTAACGTAAGGTAAGGTAAGGTAAGGTAAGGTAAGATAAGATAAGATAAGATAAGATAAGATAAGATAAGATAAGATAAGATAAGATAAGATAAGATAAGACAGGACAAGGCAAGGCGAGACGAGACGAGACGAGACGAGACGAGACGAGACGAGACGAGACGAGACGAGACGAGACGAGACGAGACGAGACGAGACGAGACGAGACAAGACAAGATAAGATAAGATAAGATAAGATAAGATAAGATAAGATAAGATAAGATAAGATAAGATAAGATAAGATAGGACGAGAAAGGACAAGACAAGGCGAGACAAGACAAGACAAGACAAGACAAGACAAGACAAGACAAGACAAGATAAGATAAGATAGATAAGGCAAGGCAAGGCAAGGCAAGGCAAGGCAAGGCAAGGCAAGGCAAGACAAGACAAGACAAGACAAGACAAGACAAGACAAGACAAGACAAGACAAGACAAGACAAGACAAGATAAGATAAGATAAGATAAGATAGATAAGGCAAGGCAAGGCAAGGCAAGGCAAGGCAAGGCAAGGCAAGGCAAGGCAAGACAAGACAAGACAAGACAAGAGAAGACAAGAAAAGACAAGATAAGATAAGATAAGATAAGATAGGATGAGACAGGACAAGATGAGGTAAGACAAGACAACAAGGCAAGACAAGACAAGGCAAGGCAAGGCAAGACAAGACAAGACAAGACAAGACAAGACAAGACAAGACAAGACAAGACAAGACAAGACAAGACAAGACAGGACAGGACAGGACAGGACAGGACAGGACAGGACAGGACAGGACAGGACAGGACAGGACAGGACAGGACAGGACAGGACAAGGCAAGGCAAGGCAAGGCAAGGCAAGGCAAGGCAAGGCAAGGCAAGGCAAGGCAAGGCAAGGCAAGGCAAGGCAAGGCAAGGCAAGGCAAGGCAAGGCAAGGCAAGGCAAGGCAAGGTAAGGTAAGGTAAGGTAAGATAAGATAAGATAAGATAAGATAAGATAAGATAAGATAAGATAAGATAAGATAAGATAAGATAAGATAAGATAAGATAAGATAAGATAAGATAAGATAAGATAAGATAAGATAAGATAAGATAAGACAGGACAAGGCAAGGCAAGACGAGACGAGACGAGACGAGACGAGACGAGATGAGATGAGATGAGATAAGATAAGATAAGATAAGATAAGATAAGATAAGATAAGATAAGATAAGATAGGACGAGATAGGACGAGAAAGGACGAGAGAGGACAAGGTAAGGTAAGATAAGATGAGATAAGATGAGATGAGATGAGATGAGATGAGATGAGATGAGATGAGATGAGATGAGATGAGATAGATAAGATAAGATAAGATAAGATAAGATAAGATAAGATAGGACGAGAAAGGACATGATAAGGCGAGATAAGATAAGATAAGATAAGATGAGATGAGACGAGACGAGACGAGACGAGACGAGACGAGACGAGACGAGACGAGACGAGACAAGACAAGACAAGACAAGACAAGACAAGACAAGACAAGACAAGACAAGACAAGACAAGACAAGACAAGATAAGATAAGATAAGATAAGATAAGATAAGATAAGATAAGATAAGATAAGATAAGATAAGATAGGACGAGAAAGGACAAGACAAGGCGAGACAAGACAAGACAAGACAAGACAAGACAAGACAAGACAAGACAAGACAAGACAGGACAGGACAGGACAGGACAGGACAGGACAGGACAGGACAGGACAAGACAAGACAAGACAAGACAAGACAAGGTAAGGTAAGGTAAGGTAAGGTAAGGTAAGGTAAGGTAAGGTAAGGTAAGGTAAGGTAAGGTAAGGTAAGGTAAGGTAAGGTAAGGTAAGATAAGATAAGATAAGATAAGATAAGATAAGATAAGATAAGATAAGATAAGATAAGATAAGATAAGATAAGACAGGACAAGGCAAGGCAAGACGAGACGAGACGAGACGAGACGAGACGAGACGAGACGAGACGAGACGAGACGAGACAAGATAAGATAAGATAAGATAAGATAAGATAAGATAAGATAAGATAAGATAAGATAAGATAAGATAAGATAAGATAAGATAAGATAAGATAGGACGAGATAGGACGAGAAAGGACGAGAAAGGACGAGAGAGGACAAGGTAAGGTAAGATAAGATGAGATAAGATGAGATGAGATGAGATGAGATGAGATGAGATGAGATGAGATGAGATGAGATGAGATGAGATGAGATGAGATAAGATAAGATAAGATAAGATAAGATAAGATAAGATAAGATAAGATAAGATAAGATAAGATAAGATAAGATAAGATAAGATAAGATAAGACAGGACAAGGCAAGACGAGACGAGACGAGACGAGACGAGACGAGACGAGACGAGACGAGACAAGATAAGATAAGATAAGATAGGATAGGATAGGATAGGATAGGATAGGATAGGATAGGATAAGATAAGATAAGATAAGATAAGATAAGATAAGATAAGATAAGATAAGATAAGATAAGATAAGATAAGATAAGATAAGATAAGATAAGATAAGATAAGATAAGATAAGATAAGATAAGATAAGATAAGATAGGACGAGAAAGGACATGATAAGGCGAGATAAGATAAGATAAGATAAGATGAGACGAGACGAGACGAGACGAGACGAGACGAGACGAGACGAGACGAGACGAGACGAGACAAGACAAGACAAGACAAGACAAGACAAGACAAGACAAGACAAGATAAGATAAGATAAGATAAGATAAGATAAGATAAGATAAGATAGGACGAGAAAGGACAAGACAAGGCGAGACAAGACAAGACAAGACAAGACAAGACAAGACAAGACAAGACAAGACAAGACAGGACAGGACAGGACAGGACAGGACAGGACAGGACAGGACAGGACAGGACAGGACAGGACAGGACAGGACAGGACAAGGACAAGGCAAGGCAAGGCAAGGCAAGGCAAGGCAAGGCAAGGCAAGGCAAGGCAAGGCAAGGCAAGGCAAGGCAAGGCAAGGCAAGGCAAGGCAAGGCAAGGCAAGGCAAGGCAAGGCAAGGCAAGGTAAGGCAAGGCAAGATAAGATAAGATAAGATAAGATAAGATAAGATAAGATAAGATAAGATAAGATAAGATAAGATAAGATAAGATAAGATAAGATAAGATAAGATAAGATAAGACAGGACAAGGCAAGACGAGACGAGACGAGACGAGATAAGATAAGATAAGATAAGATAAGATAGGATAGGATAGGATAGGATAGGATAGGATAGGATAGGATAGGATAAGATAAGATAAGATAAGATAAGATAAGATAAGATAAGATAAGATAAGATAAGATAAGATAAGATAAGATAAGATAAGATAAGATAAGATAAGATAAGATAAGATAAGATAAGATAAGATAAGATAAGATAAGATAAGATAAGATAAGATAAGATAAGATAAGATAGGACGAGAAAGGACATGATAAGGCGAGATAAGATAAGATAAGATAAGATGAGATGAGACGAGACGAGACGAGACGAGACGAGACGAGACGAGACGAGACGAGACGAGACGAGACGAGACGAGACGAGACGAGACGAGACAAGACAAGACAAGACAAGACAAGACAAGACAAGACAAGACAAGACAAGACAAGACAGGACAGGACAGGACAGGACAGGACAGGACAGGACAGGACAGGACAGGACAGGACAGGACAGGACAGGACAGGACAGGACAGGACAGGACAAGGCAAGGCAAGGCAAGGCAAGGCAAGGCAAGGCAAGGCAAGGCAAGGCAAGGCAAGGCAAGGCAAGGCAAGGCAAGGCAAGGCAAGGCAAGGCAAGGCAAGGCAAGACAAGACAAGACAAGACAAGACAAGATAAGATAAGATAAGATAAGATAAGATAAGATAAGATAAGATAAGATAAGATAAGATAAGATAAGATAAGATAAGATAAGATAAGACAGGACAAGGCAAGGCGAGACGAGACGAGACGAGACGAGACGAGACGAGACGAGACGAGACGAGACGAGATGAGATGAGATAAGATAAGATAAGATAAGATAAGATAAGATAAGATAAGATAAGATAAGATAAGATAAGATAGGACGAGATAGGACGAGAAATGACGAGAGAGGACAAGGTAAGGTAAGATAAGATGAGATAAGATGAGATGAGATGAGATGAGATGAGATGAGATGAGATGAGATGAGATGAGATGAGATGAGATGAGATGAGATGAGATGAGATGAGATAAGATAAGATAAGATAAGATAAGATAAGATAAGATAAGATAAGATAAGATAAGATAAGATAAGATAAGATAGGACGAAAAAGGACGAAAAAGGACGAGGAAGGAAAAGATAAGGCAAGATAACATGAGATAAGATAAGATAAGATAAGATAAGATAAGATAAGATAAGATAAGATAAGATAAGATAAGATAAGATAAGATAAGATAAGATAAGATAAGATAAGATAAGATAAGATAAGATAAGATAAGATAAGATAAGATAAGATGAGATGAGATAAGATAAGATAAGATAAGATAAGATAAGATAAGATAAGATAAGATAAGATAAGATAAGATAAGATAAGATAAGATAAGATAAGATAAGATAAGATAAGATAAGATAAGATAAGATAAGATAAGATAAGATAAGAGAGGACAAGGCAAGGCAAGGCGAGACGAGACGAGACGAGACGAGACAAGACAAGACAAGACAAGATAAGATAGGATAGGATAGGATAGGATAGGATAGGATAGGATAGGATAGGATAGGATAGGATAAGATAAGATAAGATAAGATAAGATAAGATAAGATAAGATAAGATAAGATAAGATAAGATAAGATAAGATAAGATAAGATAAGATAAGATAAGATAAGATAAGATAAGATAAGATAAGATAAGATAAGATAAGATAAGATAAGATAAGATAAGATAGGACGAGAAAGGACATGATAAGGCGAGATAAGATAAGATGAGATGAGACGAGACGAGACGAGACGAGACGAGACGAGACGAGACGAGACGAGACGAGACAAGACAAGACAAGACAAGACAAGACAAGACAAGACAAGACAAGACAAGATAAGATAAGATAAGATAAGATAAGATAAGATAGGACGAGAAAGGAAAAGACAAGGCGAGACAAGACAAGACAAGACAAGACAAGACAAGACAAGACAAGACAAGACAAGACAAGACAAGACAAGACAAGACAAGACAGGACAGGACAGGACAGGACAGGACAGGACAGGACAGGACAGGACAGGACAGGACAGGACAGGACAGGACAGGACAGGACAAGGCAAGGCAAGGCAAGGCAAGGCAAGGCAAGGCAAGGCAAGGCAAGGCAAGGCAAGGCAAGGCAAGGCAAGGCAAGGCAAGGCAAGGCAAGGCAAGATAAGATAAGATAAGATAAGATAAGATAAGATAAGATAAGATAAGATAAGATAAGATAAGATAAGATAAGATAAGATAAGATAAGATAAGATAAGATAAGATAAGATAAGATAAGATAAGATAGGACGAGAAAGGACAAGACAAGGCGAGACAAGACAAGACAAGACAAGACAAGACAAGACAAGACAAGACAAGACAAGACAAGACAAGACAAGACAAGACAAGACAAGACAAGACAGGACAGGACAGGACAGGACAGGACAGGACAGGACAGGACAGGACAGGACAGGACAGGACAGGACAGGACAGGACAGGGCAAGGCAAGGCAAGGCAAGGCAAGGCAAGGCAAGGCAAGGCAAGGCAAGGCAAGGCAAGGCAAGGCAAGGCAAGGCAAGGCAAGGCAAGGCAAGGCAAGGCAAGGCAAGGCAAGGCAAGGCAAGGCAAGGCAAGGCAAGGCAAGGCAAGGCAAGACAAGATAAGATAAGATAAGATAAGATAAGATAAGATAAGATAAGATAAGATAAGATAAGATAAGATAAGATAAGATAAGATAAGATAAGACAGGACAAGGCAAGGCAAGGCGAGACGAGACGAGACGAGACGAGACGAGACGAGATAAGATAAGATAAGATAAGATAAGATAAGATAAGATAAGATAAGATAAGATAAGATAAGATAAGATAGGACGAGATAGGACGAGAAATGACGAGAGAGGACAAGGTAAGGTAAGATAAGATGAGATGAGATGAGATGAGATGAGATGAGATGAGATGAGATGAGATGAGATGAGATGAGATGAGATGAGATGAGATGAGATGAGATGAGATGAGATGAGATGAGATGAGATGAGATGAGATGAGATGAGATAAGATAAGATAAGATAAGATAAGATAAGATAAGATAAGATAAGATAAGATAAGATAAGATAAGATAAGATAAGATAAGATAGGACGAAAAAGGACGAAAAAGGACGAGGAAGGAAAAGATAAGGCAAGATAAGATGAGATAAGATAAGATAAGATAAGATAAGATAAGATAAGATAAGATAAGATAAGATAAGATAAGATAAGATAAGATAAGATAAGATAAGATAAGATAAGATAAGATAAGATAAGATAAGATAAGATAAGATAAGATAAGATAAGATAAGATAAGATAAGATAAGATAAGATAAGATAAGATAAGATAAGATAAGATAAGATAAGATAAGATAAGATAAGATAAGATAAGATAAGATAAGATAAGATAAGATAAGATAAGATAAGATAAGATAAGATAAGATAAGAGAGGACAAGGCAAGGCAAGGCGAGACGAGACGAGACGAGACGAGACGAGACAGGACAGGACAGGACAGGACAGGACAGGACAGGACAGGACAGGACAGGACAGGACAAGACAAGACAAGACAAGACAAGACAAGACAAGACAAGACAAGACAAGACAAGACAAGACAAGACAAGACAAGACAAGACAAGACAAGACAAGACAAGACAAGACAAGATAAGATAAGATAAGATAAGATAAGATAAGATAAGATAAGATAAGATAAGATAAGATAAGATAAGATAAGATAAGATAAGATAAGATAAGATAAGATAAGATAAGATAAGATAAGATAAGATAAGATAAGATAAGATAAGATAAGATAAGATAAGATAAGATAAGATAAGATAAGATAAGATAAGATAGGACGAGAAAGGACATGATAAGGCGAGATAAGATAAGATAAGATGAGATGAGACGAGACGAGACGAGACGAGACGAGACGAGACGAGACGAGACGAGACGAGACGAGACGAGACGAGACGAGACGAGACGAGACAAGACAAGACAAGACAAGACAAGACAAGACAAGACAAGACAAGACAAGATAAGATAAGATAAGATAAGATAAGATAAGATAGGACGAGAAAGGAAAAGACAAGGCGAGACAAGACAAGACAAGACAAGACAAGACAAGACAAGACAAGACAAGACAAGACAAGACAAGACAGGACAGGACAGGACAGGACAGGACAGGACAGGACAGGACAGGACAGGACAGGACAGGACAGGACAAGGCAAGGCAAGGCAAGGCAAGGCAAGGCAAGGCAAGGCAAGGCAAGGCAAGGCAAGGCAAGCAAGGCAAGGCAAGGCAAGGCAAGGCAAGATAAGATAAGATAAGATAAGATAAGATAAGATAAGATAAGATAAGATAAGATAAGATAAGATAAGATAAGACAGGACAAGGCAAGGCAAGACGAGACGAGACGAGACGAGACGAGACGAGACGAGACGAGACGAGACGAGACGAGACGAGACGAGACAAGATAAGATAAGATAAGATAAGATAAGATAAGATAAGATAAGATAAGATAAGATAAGATAAGATAGGACGAGATAGGACGAGAAAGGACGAGAGAGGACAAGGTAAGGTAAGATAAGATGAGATAAGATGAGATGAGATGAGATGAGATGAGATGAGATGAGATGAGATGAGATGAGATGAGATGAGATGAGATGAGATGAGATAAGATAAGATAAGATAAGATAAGATAAGATAAGATAAGATAAGATAAGATAAGATAAGATAAGATAAGATAAGATAAGATAAGATAAGATAAGATAAGATAAGATAAGATAAGATAAGATAAGATAAGATAAGATAAGATAGGACGAAAAAGGACGAGAAAGGAAAAGATAAGGCAAGATAACATGAGATAAGATAAGATAAGATAAGATAAGATAAGATAAGATAAGATAAGATAAGATAAGATAAGATAAGATAAGATAAGATAAGATAAGATAAGATAAGATAAGATAAGATAAGATAAGATAAGATAAGATAAGATAAGATAAGATAAGATAAGATAAGATAAGATAAGATAAGATAAGATAAGATAAGATAAGATAAGACGAGAAAGGACATGATAAGGCGAGATAAGATAAGATAAGATGAGATGAGATGAGACGAGACAAGACGAGACGAGACGAGACGAGACGAGACGAGACGAGACGAGACGAGACGAGACGAGACGAGACGAGACGAGACAAGACAAGACAAGACAAGACAAGACAAGACAAGACAAGACAAGACAAGACAAGACAAGATAAGATAAGACAAGATAAGATAAGATAAGATAGGACGAGAAAGGACAAGACAAGGCGAGACAAGACAAGACAAGACAAGACAAGACAAGACAAGACAAGACAAGACAAGACAAGACAAGACAAGACAAGACAAGACAGGACAGGACAGGACAGGACAGGACAGGACAGGACAGGACAGGACAGGACAGGACAGGACAGGGCAGGGCAAGGCAAGGCAAGGCAAGGCAAGGCAAGGCAAGGCAAGGCAAGGCAAGGCAAGGCAAGGCAAGGCAAGGCAAGGCAAGGCAAGGCAAGGCAAGGCAAGGCAAGGCAAGGCAAGGCAAGATAAGATAAGATAAGATAAGATAAGATAAGATAAGATAAGATAAGATAAGATAAGATAAGATAAGATAAGACAGGACAAGGCAAGGCAAGACGAGACGAGACGAGACGAGACGAGACGAGACGAGACGAGACGAGACGAGACGAGACGAGACGAGACGAGACGAGATAAGATAAGATAAGATAAGATAAGATAAGATAAGATAAGATAAGATAAGATAAGATAAGATAAGATAAGATAGGACGAGATAGGACGAGAAATGACGAGAGAGGACAAGGTAAGGTAAGATAAGATGAGATAAGATGAGATGAGATGAGATGAGATGAGATGAGATGAGATGAGATGAGATGAGATGAGATGAGATGAGATGAGATGAGATGAGATGAGATGAGATGAGATAAGATAAGATAAGATAAGATAAGATAAGATAAGATAAGATAAGATAAGATAAGATAAGATAAGATAAGATAAGATAAGATAAGATAAGATAAGATAAGATAGGACGAAAAAGGACGAAAAAGGACGAGGAAGGAAAAGATAAGGCAAGATAACATGAGATAAGATAAGATAAGATAAGATAAGATAAGATAAGATAAGATAAGATAAGATAAGATAAGATAAGATAAGATAAGATAAGATAAGATAAGATAAGATAAGATAAGATAAGATAAGATAAGATAAGATAAGATAAGATAAGATAAGATAAGATAAGATAAGATAAGATAAGATAAGATAAGATAAGAGAGGACAAGGCAAGGCAAGGCGAGACGAGACGAGACGAGACGAGACAAGACAAGACAAGACAAGATAAGATAGGATAGGATAGGATAGGATAGGATAGGATAGGATAAGATAAGATAAGATAAGATAAGATAAGATAAGATAAGATAAGATAAGATAAGATAAGATAAGATAAGATAAGATAGATAAGATAAGATAAGATAAGATAAGATAAGATAAGATAAGATAAGATAAGATAAGATAAGATAAGATAAGATAAGATAAGATAAGATAAGATAAGATAGGACGAGAAAGGACATGATAAGGCGAGATAAGATAAGATGAGATGAGACGAGACGAGACGAGACGAGACGAGACGAGACGAGACGAGACGAGACGAGACAAGACAAGACAAGACAAGACAAGACAAGACAAGACAAGATAAGATAAGATAAGATAAGATAAGATAAGATAAGATAGGACAAGAAAGGAAAAGACAAGGCGAGACAAGACAAGACAAGACAAGACAAGACAAGACAAGACAAGACAAGACAAGACAAGACAAGACAAGACAAGACAGGACAGGACAGGACAGGACAGGACAGGACAGGACAGGACAGGACAGGACAGGGCAAGGCAAGGCAAGGCAAGGCAAGGCAAGGCAAGGCAAGGCAAGGCAAGGCAAGGCAAGGCAAGGCAAGGCAAGGCAAGGCAAGGCAAGGCAAGGCAAGGCAAGGCAAGGCAAGGCAAGGCAAGGCAAGGCAAGGCAAGGCAAGGCAAGGCAAGGCAAGGCAAGATAAGATAAGATAAGATAAGATAAGATAAGATAAGATAAGATAAGATAAGATAAGATAAGATAAGATAAGATAAGATAAGATACGATAAGATAAGATAAGACAGGACAAGGCAAGGCAAGACGAGACGAGACGAGACGAGACGAGACGAGACGAGACGAGACGAGACGAGACGAGACGAGACGAGACGAGACGAGATAAGATAAGATAAGATAAGATAAGATAAGATAAGATAAGATAAGATAAGATAAGATAAGATAAGATAAGATAAGATAAGATAAGATAGGACGAGATAGGACGAGAAAGGACGAGAGAGGACAAGGTAAGGTAAGATAAGATGAGATAAGATGAGATGAGATGAGATGAGATGAGATGAGATGAGATGAGATGAGATGAGATGAGATGAGATGAGATGAGATGAGATGAGATGAGATGAGATAAGATAAGATAAGATAAGATAAGATAAGATAAGATAAGATAAGATAAGATAAGATAAGATAAGATAAGATAGGACGAAAAAGGACGAGAAAGGAAAAGATAAGGCAAGATAACATGAGATAAGATAAGATAAGATAAGATAAGATAAGATAAGATAAGATAAGATAAGATAAGATAAGATAAGATAAGATAAGATAAGATAAGATAAGATAAGATAAGATAAGATAAGATAAGATAAGATAAGATAAGATAAGATAAGATAAGATAAGATAAGATAAGATAAGATAAGATAAGATAAGATAAGATAAGATAAGATAAGATAAGATAAGATAAGATAAGATAAGATAAGATAAGATAAGATAAGATAGGACAAGGCAAGGCAAGGCGAGACGAGACGAGACGAGACGAGACGAGACAGGACAGGACAGGACAGGACAGGACAGGACAGGACAGGACAGGACAGGACAGGACAGGACAGGACAAGACAAGACAAGACAAGACAAGACAAGACAAGACAAGACAAGACAAGACAAGACAAGACAAGACAAGACAAGACAAGACAAGACAAGACAAGATAAGATAAGATAAGATAAGATAAGATAAGATAAGATAAGATAAGATAAGATAAGATAAGATAAGATAAGATAAGATAAGATAAGATAAGATAAGATAAGATAAGATAAGATAAGATAAGATAAGATAAGATAAGATAAGATAAGATAAGATAAGATAGGACGAGAAAGGACATGATAAGGCGAGATAAGATAAGATAAGATGAGACGAGACGAGACGAGACGAGACGAGACGAGACGAGACGAGACGAGACGAGACGAGACGAGACGAGACGAGACGAGACAAGACAAGACAAGACAAGACAAGACAAGACAAGACAAGACAAGACAAGATAAGATAAGATAAGATAAGATAAGATAAGATAGGACGAGAAAGGAAAAGACAAGGCGAGACAAGACAAGACAAGACAAGACAAGACAAGACAAGACAAGACAAGACAAGACAAGACAGGACAGGACAGGACAGGACAGGACAGGACAGGACAGGACAGGACAGGACAGGACAGGACAGGACAAGGCAAGGCAAGGCAAGGCAAGGCAAGGCAAGGCAAGGCAAGGCAAGGCAAGGCAAGGCAAGGCAAGGCAAGGCAAGGCAAGGCAAGATAAGATAAGATAAGATAAGATAAGATAAGATAAGATAAGATAAGATAAGATAAGATAAGATAAGATAAGATAAGATAAGATAAGATAAGACAGGACAAGGCAAGGCGAGACGAGACGAGACGAGACGAGACGAGACGAGACGAGACGAGACGAGACGAGACGAGACGAGACGAGACGAGACGAGATAAGATAAGATAAGATAAGATAAGATAAGATAAGATAAGATAAGATAAGATAAGATAAGATAAGATAAGATAAGATAGGACGAGATAGGACGAGAAAGGACGAGAGAGGACAAGGTAAGGTAAGATAAGATGAGATAAGATGAGATGAGATGAGATGAGATGAGATGAGATGAGATGAGATGAGATGAGATGAGATGAGATGAGATGAGATGAGATAAGATAAGATAAGATAAGATAAGATAAGATAAGATAAGATAAGATAAGATAAGATAAGATAAGATAAGATAAGATAAGATAAGATAAGATAAGATAAGATAAGATAAAGATAAGATAAGATAAGATAAGATAAGATAAGATAAGATAAGATAAGATAAGATAAGATAAGATAAGATAAGATAAGACGAGAAAGGACATGATAAGGCGAGATAAGATAAGATAAGATGAGATGAGATGAGACGAGACAAGACGAGACGAGACGAGACGAGACGAGACGAGACGAGACGAGACGAGACGAGACGAGACGAGACGAGACAAGACAAGACAAGACAAGACAAGACAAGACAAGACAAGACAAGACAAGACAAGACAAGACAAGATAAGATAAGACAAGATAAGATAAGATAAGATAGGACGAGAAAGGACAAGACAAGGCGAGACAAGACAAGACAAGACAAGACAAGACAAGACAAGACAAGACAAGACAAGACAAGACAAGACAAGACAAGACAGGACAGGACAGGACAGGACAGGACAGGACAGGACAGGACAGGACAGGACAGGACAGGACAGGGCAGGGCAAGGCAAGGCAAGGCAAGGCAAGGCAAGGCAAGGCAAGGCAAGGCAAGGCAAGGCAAGGCAAGGCAAGGCAAGGCAAGGCAAGGCAAGGCAAGGCAAGGCAAGGCAAGGCAAGGCAAGGCAAGGCAAGATAAGATAAGATAAGATAAGATAAGATAAGATAAGATAAGATAAGATAAGATAAGATAAGATAAGACAGGACAAGGCAAGGCAAGACGAGACGAGACGAGACGAGACGAGACGAGACGAGACGAGACGAGACGAGACGAGACGAGACGAGACGAGACGAGATAAGATAAGATAAGATAAGATAAGATAAGATAAGATAAGATAAGATAAGATAAGATAAGATAAGATAAGATAAGATAAGATAGGACGAGATAGGACGAGAAATGACGAGAGAGGACAAGGTAAGGTAAGATAAGATGAGATAAGATGAGATGAGATGAGATGAGATGAGATGAGATGAGATGAGATGAGATGAGATGAGATGAGATGAGATGAGATGAGATGAGATGAGATGAGATGAGATAAGATAAGATAAGATAAGATAAGATAAGATAAGATAAGATAAGATAAGATAAGATAAGATAAGATAAGATAAGATAAGATAAGATAGGACGAAAAAGGACGAAAAAGGACGAGGAAGGAAAAGATAAGGCAAGATAACATGAGATAAGATAAGATAAGATAAGATAAGATAAGATAAGATAAGATAAGATAAGATAAGATAAGATAAGATAAGATAAGATAAGATAAGATAAGATAAGATAAGATAAGATAAGATAAGATAAGATAAGATAAGATAAGATAAGATAAGATAAGATAAGATAAGATAAGATAAGATAAGATAAGATAAGATAAGAGAGGACAAGGCAAGGCAAGGCGAGACGAGACGAGACGAGACGAGACAAGACAAGACAAGACAAGATAAGATAGGATAGGATAGGATAGGATAGGATAGGATAGGATAAGATAAGATAAGATAAGATAAGATAAGATAAGATAAGATAAGATAAGATAAGATAAGATAAGATAAGATAAGATAAGATAAGATAAGATAAGATAAGATAAGATAAGATAAGATAAGATAAGATAAGATAAGATAAGATAAGATAAGATAAGATAGGACGAGAAAGGACATGATAAGGCGAGATAAGATAAGATGAGATGAGACGAGACGAGACGAGACGAGACGAGACGAGACGAGACGAGACGAGACGAGACAAGACAAGACAAGACAAGACAAGACAAGACAAGACAAGATAAGATAAGATAAGATAAGATAAGATAAGATAAGATAGGACAAGAAAGGAAAAGACAAGGCGAGACAAGACAAGACAAGACAAGACAAGACAAGACAAGACAAGACAAGACAAGACAAGACAAGACAAGACAGGACAGGACAGGACAGGACAGGACAGGACAGGACAGGACAGGACAGGACAGGGCAAGGCAAGGCAAGGCAAGGCAAGGCAAGGCAAGGCAAGGCAAGGCAAGGCAAGGCAAGGCAAGGCAAGGCAAGGCAAGGCAAGGCAAGGCAAGGCAAGGCAAGGCAAGGCAAGGCAAGGCAAGGCAAGGCAAGGCAAGGCAAGGCAAGGCAAGGCAAGGCAAGATAAGATAAGATAAGATAAGATAAGATAAGATAAGATAAGATAAGATAAGATAAGATAAGATAAGATAAGATAAGATAAGATACGATAAGATAAGATAAGACAGGACAAGGCAAGGCAAGACGAGACGAGACGAGACGAGACGAGACGAGACGAGACGAGACGAGACGAGACGAGACGAGATAAGATAAGATAAGATAAGATAAGATAAGATAAGATAAGATAAGATAAGATAAGATAAGATAAGATAAGATAAGATAAGATAAGATAGGACGAGATAGGACGAGAAAGGACGAGAGAGGACAAGGTAAGGTAAGATAAGATGAGATAAGATGAGATGAGATGAGATGAGATGAGATGAGATGAGATGAGATGAGATGAGATGAGATGAGATGAGATGAGATGAGATGAGATAAGATAAGATAAGATAAGATAAGATAAGATAAGATAAGATAAGATAAGATAAGATAAGATAAGATAGGACGAAAAAGGACGAGAAAGGAAAAGATAAGGCAAGATAACATGAGATAAGATAAGATAAGATAAGATAAGATAAGATAAGATAAGATAAGATAAGATAAGATAAGATAAGATAAGATAAGATAAGATAAGATAAGATAAGATAAGATAAGATAAGATAAGATAAGATAAGATAAGATAAGATAAGATAAGATAAGATAAGATAAGATAAGATAAGATAAGATAAGATAAGATAAGATAAGATAAGATAAGATAAGATAAGATAAGATAAGAGAGGACAAGGCAAGGCAAGGCGAGACGAGACGAGACGAGACGAGACGAGACAGGACAGGACAGGACAGGACAGGACAGGACAGGACAGGACAGGACAGGACAGGACAGGACAGGACAGGACAGGACAAGACAAGACAAGACAAGACAAGACAAGACAAGACAAGACAAGACAAGACAAGACAAGACAAGACAAGACAAGACAAGACAAGACAAGACAAGATAAGATAAGATAAGATAAGATAAGATAAGATAAGATAAGATAAGATAAGATAAGATAAGATAAGATAAGATAAGATAAGATAAGATAAGATAAGATAAGATAAGATAAGATAAGATAAGATAAGATAAGATAAGATAGGACGAGAAAGGACATGATAAGGCGAGATAAGATAAGATAAGATGAGACGAGACGAGACGAGACGAGACGAGACGAGACGAGACGAGACGAGACGAGACGAGACGAGACGAGACGAGACGAGACAAGACAAGACAAGACAAGACAAGACAAGACAAGACAAGACAAGACAAGATAAGATAAGATAAGATAAGATAAGATAAGATAGGACGAGAAAGGAAAAGACAAGGCGAGACAAGACAAGACAAGACAAGACAAGACAAGACAAGACAAGACAAGACAAGACAAGACAAGACAGGACAGGACAGGACAGGACAGGACAGGACAGGACAGGACAGGACAGGACAGGACAGGACAGGACAAGGCAAGGCAAGGCAAGGCAAGGCAAGGCAAGGCAAGGCAAGGCAAGGCAAGGCAAGGCAAGGCAAGGCAAGGCAAGGCAAGGCAAGGCAAGATAAGATAAGATAAGATAAGATAAGATAAGATAAGATAAGATAAGATAAGATAAGATAAGATAAGATAAGATAAGATAAGACAGGACAAGGCAAGGCGAGACGAGACGAGACGAGACGAGACGAGACGAGACGAGACGAGACGAGACGAGACGAGACGAGACGAGACGAGACGAGATAAGATAAGATAAGATAAGATAAGATAAGATAAGATAAGATAAGATAAGATAAGATAAGATAAGATAAGATAAGATAGGACGAGATAGGACGAGAAAGGACGAGAGAGGACAAGGTAAGGTAAGATAAGATGAGATAAGATGAGATGAGATGAGATGAGATGAGATGAGATGAGATGAGATGAGATGAGATGAGATGAGATGAGATGAGATAAGATAAGATAAGATAAGATAAGATAAGATAAGATAAGATAAGATAAGATAAGATAAGATAAGATAAGATAAGATAAGATAAGATAAGATAAGATAAGATAAGATAAGATAAGATAAGATAAGATAAGATAAGATAAGATAGGACGAAAAAGGACGAGAAAGGAAAAGATAAGGCAAGATAACATGAGATAAGATAAGATAAGATAAGATAAGATAAGATAAGATAAGATAAGATAAGATAAGATAAGATAAGATAAGATAAGATAAGATAAGATAAGATAAGATAAGATAAGATAAGATAAGATAAGATAAGATAAGATAAGATAAAGATAAGATAAGATAAGATAAGATAAGATAAGATAAGATAAGATAAGATAAGATAAGATAAGATAAGATAAGATAAGATAAGATAAGACGAGAAAGGACATGATAAGGCGAGATAAGATAAGATAAGATGAGATGAGATGAGACGAGACAAGACGAGACGAGACGAGACGAGACGAGACGAGACGAGACGAGACGAGACGAGACGAGACGAGACGAGACGAGACAAGACAAGACAAGACAAGACAAGACAAGACAAGACAAGACAAGACAAGACAAGACAAGACAAGACAAGATAAGATAAGATAAGATAAGATAAGATAAGATAGGACGAGAAAGGACAAGACAAGGCGAGACAAGACAAGACAAGACAAGACAAGACAAGACAAGACAAGACAAGACAAGACAAGACAAGACAAGACAAGACAGGACAGGACAGGACAGGACAGGACAGGACAGGACAGGACAGGACAGGACAGGACAGGACAGGACAGGGCAGGGCAAGGCAAGGCAAGGCAAGGCAAGGCAAGGCAAGGCAAGGCAAGGCAAGGCAAGGCAAGGCAAGGCAAGGCAAGGCAAGGCAAGGCAAGGCAAGGCAAGGCAAGACAAGATAAGATAAGATAAGATAAGATAAGATAAGATAAGATAAGATAAGATAAGATAAGATAAGATAAGACAGGACAAGGCAAGGCAAGACGAGACGAGACGAGACGAGACGAGACGAGACGAGACGAGACGAGACGAGACGAGACGAGACGAGACGAGATAAGATAAGATAAGATAAGATAAGATAAGATAAGATAAGATAAGATAAGATAAGATAAGATAAGATAAGATAGGACGAGATAGGACGAGAAATGACGAGAGAGGACAAGGTAAGGTAAGATAAGATGAGATAAGATGAGATGAGATGAGATGAGATGAGATGAGATGAGATGAGATGAGATGAGATGAGATGAGATGAGATGAGATGAGATGAGATGAGATGAGATGAGATAAGATAAGATAAGATAAGATAAGATAAGATAAGATAAGATAAGATAAGATAAGATAAGATAAGATAAGATAAGATAAGATAAGATAGGACGAAAAAGGACGAAAAAGGACGAGGAAGGAAAAGATAAGGCAAGATAACATGAGATAAGATAAGATAAGATAAGATAAGATAAGATAAGATAAGATAAGATAAGATAAGATAAGATAAGATAAGATAAGATAAGATAAGATAAGATAAGATAAGATAAGATAAGATAAGATAAGATAAGATAAGATAAGATAAGATAAGATAAGATAAGATAAGATAAGATAAGATAAGATAAGATAAGATAAGATAAGATAAGAGAGGACAAGGCAAGGCAAGGCGAGACGAGACGAGACGAGACGAGACAAGACAAGACAAGACAAGATAAGATAGGATAGGATAGGATAGGATAGGATAGGATAGGATAGGATAAGATAAGATAAGATAAGATAAGATAAGATAAGATAAGATAAGATAAGATAAGATAAGATAAGATAAGATAAGATAAGATAAGATAAGATAAGATAAGATAAGATAAGATAAGATAAGATAAGATAAGATAAGATAAGATAAGATAAGATAAGATAAGATAAGATAAGATAAGATAAGATAAGATAAGATAGGACGAGAAAGGACATGATAAGGCGAGATAAGATAAGATGAGATGAGACGAGACGAGACGAGACGAGACGAGACGAGACGAGACGAGACGAGACGAGACAAGACAAGACAAGACAAGACAAGACAAGACAAGACAAGATAAGATAAGATAAGATAAGATAAGATAAGATAGGACAAGAAAGGAAAAGACAAGGCGAGACAAGACAAGACAAGACAAGACAAGACAAGACAAGACAAGACAAGACAAGACA
Organism: Bothrops alternatus; assembly: GCA_034064705.1. Classification (NCBI taxonomy): domain Eukaryota; kingdom Metazoa; phylum Chordata; class Lepidosauria; order Squamata; family Viperidae; genus Bothrops; species Bothrops alternatus. The sequence continues at coordinate 299,043 of JARGCV010000361.1, read as the reverse complement.
AGACAAGACAAGACAAGACAGGACAGGACAGGACAGGACAGGACAGGACAGGACAGGACAGGACAGGGCAGGGCAAGGCAAGGCAAGGCAAGGCAAGGCAAGGCAAGGCAAGGCAAGGCAAGGCAAGGCAAGGCAAGGCAAGGCAAGGCAAGGCAAGGCAAGGCAAGGCAAGGCAAGGCAAGGCAAGGCAAGGCAAGGCAAGGCAAGGCAAGGCAAGGCAAGATAAGATAAGATAAGATAAGATAAGATAAGATAAGATAAGATAAGATAAGATAAGATAAGATAAGATAAGATAAGATACGATAAGATAAGATAAGACAGGACAAGGCAAGGCAAGACGAGACGAGACGAGACGAGACGAGACGAGACGAGACGAGACGAGACGAGACGAGATGAGATAAGATAAGATAAGATAAGATAAGATAAGATAAGATAAGATAAGATAAGATAAGATAAGATAAGATAAGATAAGATAGGACGAGATAGGACGAGAAAGGACGAGAGAGGACAAGGTAAGGTAAGATAAGATGAGATAAGATGAGATGAGATGAGATGAGATGAGATGAGATGAGATGAGATGAGATGAGATGAGATGAGATGAGATGAGATGAGATGAGATGAGATAAGATAAGATAAGATAAGATAAGATAAGATAAGATAAGATAAGATAAGATAAGATAAGATAAGATAAGATAAGATAAGATAGGACGAAAAAGGACGAGAAAGGAAAAGATAAGGCAAGATAACATGAGATAAGATAAGATAAGATAAGATAAGATAAGATAAGATAAGATAAGATAAGATAAGATAAGATAAGATAAGATAAGATAAGATAAGATAAGATAAGATAAGATAAGATAAGATAAGATAAGATAAGATAAGATAAGATAAGATAAGATAAGATAAGATAAGATAAGATAAGATAAGATAAGATAAGATAAGATAAGATAAGATAAGATAAGATAAGATAAGATAAGATAAGATAAGATAAGATAAGATAAGATAAGACAGGACAAGGCAAGGCGAGACGAGACGAGACGAGACGAGACGAGACGAGACGAGACAAGACAAGACAAGATAAGATAGGATAGGATAGGATAGGATAGGATAGGATAGGATAGGATAGGATAGGATAGGATAGGATAGGATAGGATAGGATAGGATAAGATAAGATAAGATAAGATAAGATAAGATAAGATAAGATAAGATAAGATAAGATAAGATAAGATAAGATAAGATAAGATAAGATAAGATAAGATAGGACGAGAAAGGACAAGACAAGGCGAGACAAGACAAGACAAGACAAGACAAGACAAGACAAGACAAGACAAGACAAGACAAGACAAGACAAGACAAGACAAGACAAGACAAGACAAGACAAGACAAGACAAGACAAGACAAGACAAGACAAGACAAGATAAGATAAGATAAGATAGATAAGGCAAGGCAAGGCAAGGCAAGGCAAGGCAAGGCAAGACAAGACAAGACAAGACAAGACAAGACAAGACAAGACAAGACAAGACAAGACAAGACAAGACAAGACAAGACAAGATAAGATAAGATAAGATAGGATGAGACAGGACAAGATAAGGTAAGACAAGACAACAAGACAAGACAAGACAAGACAAGACAAGACAAGACAAGACAAGACAAGACAAGACAAGACAAGACAAGACAAGACAAGACAAGACAAGACAAGACAAGACAAGACAAGACAAGACAAGACAAGACAAGACAAGACAAGACAAGACAAGACAAGATAAGATAAGATAAGATAAGATAAGATAAGATAAGATAAGATAAGATAAGATAAGATAAGATAAGATAAGATAAGATAAGATAAGATAAGACAGGACAAGGCGAGGCGAGACGAGACGAGACGAGACGAGACGAGACGAGACGAGACAAGATAAGATAGGATAGGATAGGATAGGATAGGATAGGATAAGATAAGATAAGATAAGATAAGATAAGATAAGATAAGATAAGATAGGACGAGAAAGGACATGATAAGGCGAGATAAGATAAGATAAGATGAGATGAGACGAGATGAGACGAGACGAGACGAGACGAGACGAGACGAGACGAGACGAGACGAGACGAGACGAGACGAGACGAGACAAGACAAGACAAGACAAGACAAGACAAGACAGGACAGGACAGGACAGGACAGGACAGGACAGGACAGGACAGGACAGGACAGGACAGGACAGGACAGGACAAGGCAAGGCAAGGCAAGGCAAGGCAAGGCAAGGCAAGGCAAGGCAAGGCAAGGCAAGGCAAGGCAAGGCAAGGTAAGGTAAGGTAAGGTAAGGTAAGGTAAGGTAAGGTAAGGTAAGGTAAGATAAGATAAGATAAGATAAGATAAGATAAGATAAGATAAGATAAGATAAGATAAGATAAGATAAGACAAGACAGGACAAGGCAAGGCAAGGCAAGACGAGACGAGACGAGACGAGACGAGACGAGACGAGACGAGACGAGACGAGACGAGACGAGACGAGATAAGATAAGATAAGATAAGATAAGATAAGATAAGATAAGATAAGATAAGATAAGATAAGATAAGATAAGATAAGATAAGATAAGATAGGACGAGATAGGACGAGAAAGGACGAGAGAGGACAAGGTAAGGTAAGATAAGATGAGATAAGATGAGATGAGATGAGATGAGATGAGATGAGATGAGATGAGATGAGATGAGATAAGATAAGATAAGATAAGATAAGATAAGATAAGATAAGATAAGATAAGATAGGACGAGAAAGGAAATGATAAGGCGAGATAAGATAAGATAAGATGAGATGAGACGAGATGAGACGAGACGAGACGAGACGAGACGAGACGAGACGAGACGAGACGAGACGAGACGAGACAAGACAAGACAAGACAAGACAAGACAAGACAAGACAAGACAAGACAAGACAAGACAAGACAGGACAGGACAGGACAGGACAGGACAGGACAGGACAGGACAGGACAGGACAGGACAGGACAGGACAGGACAAGGCAAGGCAAGGCAAGGCAAGGCAAGGCAAGGCAAGGCAAGGCAAGGCAAGGCAAGGCAAGGCAAGGCAAGGCAAGGTAAGGTAAGGTAAGGTAAGGTAAGGTAAGGTAAGGTAAGATAAGATAAGATAAGATAAGATAAGATAAGATAAGATAAGATAAGATAAGATAAGATAAGATAAGATAAGACAGGACAAGGCAAGGCGAGACGAGACGAGACGAGACGAGACGAGACGAGACGAGACGAGACAAGACAAGACAAGACAGGACAGGACAGGATAGGATAGGATAGGATAGGATAGGATAGGATAGGATAGGATAAGATAAGATAAGATAAGATAAGATAAGATAAGATAAGATAAGATAAGATAAGATAAGATAAGATAAGATAAGATAAGATAAGATAAGATAAGATAAGATAAGATAAGATAAGATAAGATAAGATAAGATAAGATAGGACGAGAAAGGACAAGACAAGGCGAGACAAGACAAGACAAGACAAGACAAGACAAGACAAGACAAGACAAGACAAGACAAGACAAGACAAGACAAGACAAGACAAGACAAGACAAGACAAGACAAGACAAGACAAGACAAGATAAGATAAGATAAGATAGATAAGGCAAGGCAAGGCAAGGCAAGGCAAGGCAAGGCAAGACAAGACAAGACAAGACAAGACAAGACAAGACAAGACAAGACAAGACAAGACAAGACAAGACAAGACAAGATAAGATAAGATAAGATAGGATGAGACAGGACAAGATAAGGTAAGACAAGACAACAAGACAAGACAAGACAAGACAAGACAAGACAAGACAAGACAAGACAAGACAAGACAAGACAAGACAAGACAAGACAAGACAAGACAAGACAAGACAAGACAAGACAAGACAAGACAAGACAAGACAAGACAAGATAAGATAAGATAAGATAAGATAAGATAAGATAAGATAAGATAAGATAAGATAAGATAAGATAAGATAAGATAAGATAAGATAAGATAAGATAAGATAAGATAAGATAAGACAGGACAAGGCGAGGCGAGACGAGACGAGACGAGACGAGACGAGACGAGACGAGACGAGATAAGATAGGATAGGATAGGATAGGATAGGATAGGATAAGATAAGATAAGATAAGATAAGATAAGATAAGATAAGATAAGATAAGATAAGATAAGATAAGATAGGACGAGAAAGGACATGATAAGGCGAGATAAGATAAGATAAGATGAGATGAGACGAGATGAGACGAGACGAGACGAGACGAGACGAGACGAGACGAGACGAGACGAGACGAGACGAGACGAGACGAGACGAGACAAGACAAGACAAGACAAGACAAGACAGGACAGGACAGGACAGGACAGGACAGGACAGGACAGGACAGGACAGGACAGGACAGGACAGGACAGGACAGGACAAGGCAAGGCAAGGCAAGGCAAGGCAAGGCAAGGCAAGGCAAGGCAAGGCAAGGCAAGGCAAGGCAAGGCAAGGCAAGGCAAGGCAAGGCAAGGTAAGGTAAGGTAAGGTAAGGTAAGGTAAGGTAAGATAAGATAAAATAAGATAAGATAAGATAAGATAAGATAAGATAAGATAAGATAAGATAAGATAAGACAGGACAAGGCAAGGCAAGGCAAGACGAGACGAGACGAGACGAGACGAGACGAGACGAGACGAGACGAGACGAGACGAGACGAGACAAGACAAGATAAGATAAGATAAGATAAGATAAGATAAGATAAGATAAGATAAGATAAGATAAGATAAGATAAGATAAGATAAGATAAGATAAGATAAGATAGGACGAGATAGGACGAGAAAGGACGAGAGAGGACAAGGTAAGGTAAGATAAGATGAGATAAGATGAGATGAGATGAGATGAGATGAGATGAGATGAGATGAGATGAGATAAGATAAGATAAGATAAGATAAGATAAGATAAGATAAGATAAGATAAGATAGGACGAGAAAGGACATGATAAGGCGAGATAAGATAAGATAAGATGAGATGAGACGAGATGAGACGAGACGAGACGAGACGAGACGAGACGAGACGAGACGAGACGAGACGAGACGAGACGAGACAAGACAAGACAAGACAAGACAAGACAAGACAAGACAAGACAAGACAAGACAAGACAAGACAGGACAGGACAGGACAGGACAGGACAGGACAGGACAGGACAGGACAGGACAGGACAGGACAGGACAGGACAAGGCAAGGCAAGGCAAGGCAAGGCAAGGCAAGGCAAGGCAAGGCAAGGCAAGGCAAGGCAAGGCAAGGCAAGGCAAGGCAAGGTAAGGTAAGGTAAGGTAAGGTAAGGTAAGGTAAGGTAAGGTAAGATAAGATAAGATAAGATAAGATAAGATAAGATAAGATAAGATAAGATAAGATAAGATAAGACAGGACAAGGCAAGGCAAGGCAAGACGAGACGAGACGAGACGAGACGAGACGAGACGAGACGAGACGAGACGAGACGAGACGAGACGAGACGAGACAAGACAAGACAAGATAAGATAAGATAAGATAAGATAAGATAAGATAAGATAAGATAAGATAAGATAAGATAAGATAGGACGAGAAAGGACATGATAAGGCGAGATAAGATAAGATGAGATGAGACGAGACGAGACGAGACGAGACGAGACGAGACGAGACGAGACGAGACGAGACGAGACGAGACGAGACAAGACAAGACAAGACAAGACAAGACAAGACAAGACAAGACAAGACAAGATAAGATAAGATAAGATAAGATAAGATAAGATAAGATAAGATAGGACGAGAAAGGAAAAGACAAGGCGAGACAAGACAAGACAAGACAAGACAAGACAAGACAAGACAAGACAAGACAAGACAAGACAAGACAGGACAGGACAGGACAGGACAGGACAGGACAGGACAGGACAGGGCAGGGCAAGGCAAGGCAAGGCAAGGCAAGGCAAGGCAAGGCAAGGCAAGGCAAGGCAAGGCAAGGCAAGGCAAGGCAAGGCAAGGCAAGGCAAGGCAAGGCAAGGCAAGGCAAGGTAAGGTAAGATAAGATAAGATAAGATAAGATAAGATAAGATAAGATAAGATAAGATAAGATAAGATAAGATAAGATAAGATAAGATACGATACGATAAGATAAGATAAGACAGGACAAGGCAAGGCAAGACGAGACGAGACGAGACGAGACGAGACGAGACGAGACGAGACGAGACGAGACGAGACGAGATAAGATAAGATAAGATAAGATAAGATAAGATAAGATAAGATAAGATAAGATAAGATAAGATAGGACGAGATAGGACGAGAAAGGACGAGAGAGGACAAGGTAAGGTAAGATAAGATGAGATAAGATGAGATGAGATGAGATGAGATGAGATGAGATGAGATGAGATGAGATGAGATGAGATGAGATGAGATGAGATGAGATGAGATAAGATAAGATAAGATAAGATAAGATAAGATAAGATAAGATAAGATAAGATAAGATAAGATAAGATAAGATAAGATAAGATAAGATAAGATAAGATAAGATAGGACGAAAAAGGACGAGAAAGGAAAAGATAAGGCAAGATAACATGAGATAAGATAAGATAAGATAAGATAAGATAAGATAAGATAAGATAAGATAAGATAAGATAAGATAAGATAAGATAAGACAGGACAAGGCAAGGCGAGACGAGACGAGACGAGACGAGACGAGACAAGATAAGATAAGATAGGATAGGATAGGATAGGATAGGATAGGATAGGATAGGATAGGATAAGATAAGATAAGATAAGATAAGATAAGATAAGATAAGATAAGATAAGATAAGATAAGATAAGATAAGATAAGATAAGATAAGATAAGATAAGATAAGATAAGATAAGATAAGATAGGACGAGAAAGGACAAGACAAGGCGAGACAAGACAAGACAAGACAAGACAAGACAAGACAAGACAAGACAAGACAAGACAAGACAAGACAAGACAAGACAAGACAAGACAAGACAAGACAAGACAAGACAAGACAAGACAAGACAAGACAAGACAAGACAAGACAAGACAAGATAAGATAAGATAAGATAGATAAGGCAAGGCAAGGCAAGGCAAGGCAAGGCAAGACAAGACAAGACAAGACAAGACAAGACAAGACAAGACAAGACAAGACAAGACAAGACAAGACAAGACAAGACAAGACAAGACAAGACAAGACAAGACAAGATAAGATAAGATAAGATAGGATGAGACAGGACAAGATAAGGTAAGACAAGACAACAAGACAAGACAAGACAAGACAAGACAAGACAAGACAAGACAAGACAAGATAAGATAAGATAAGATAAGATAAGATAAGATAAGATAAGATAGGACGAGAAAGGAAAAGATAAAACAAGACAACACAAGGCAAGAAAACAATTAAGATAAGATAAGATAAGATAAGATAAGATAAGATAAGATAAGATAAGATAAGATAAGATAAGATAAGATAAGATAAGATAAGATAAGATAAGATAAGATAAGATAAGATAAGATAAGATAAGATAAGATAAGATAAGATAAGATAAGATAAGATAAGATAAGATAAGACAGGACAAGGCGAGGCGAGACGAGACGAGACGAGACGAGACGAGACGAGACGAGACGAGACGAGACGAGACAGGACAGGACAGGACAGGACAGGACAAGACAAGACAAGACAAGACAAGACAAGACAAGACAAGACAAGACAAGACAAGACAAGACAAGACAAGACAAGACAAGACAAGACAAGATAAGATAAGATAAGATAAGATAAGATAAGATAAGATAAGATAAGATAAGATAAGATAAGATAAGATAAGATAAGATAAGATAAGATAAGATAAGATAAGATAAGATAAGATAAGATAAGATAAGATAAGATAAGATAAGATAAGATAAGATAAGATAAGATAAGACAGGACAAGGCAAGGCAAGGCAAGGCAAGGCAAGACGAGACGAGACGAGACGAGACGAGACGAGACGAGACAAGACAAGACAGGATAGGATAGGATAGGATAGGATAGGATAGGATAGGATAGGATAAGATAAGATAAGATAAGATAAGATAAGATAAGATAAGATAAGATAAGATAAGATAAGATAAGATAAGATAAGATAAGATAAGATAAGATAAGATAGGACGAGAAAGGACAAGACAAGGCGAGACAAGACAAGACAAGACAAGACAAGACAAGACAAGACAAGACAAGACAAGACAAGACAAGACAAGACAAGACAGGACAGGACAGGACAGGACAGGACAGGACAGGACAGGACAGGACAGGACAGGACAGGACAGGACAGGGCAGTGCAAGGCAAGGCAAGGCAAGGCAAGGCAAGGCAAGGCAAGGCAAGGCAAGGCAAGGCAAGGCAAGGCAAGGCAAGGCAAGGCAAGGCAAGGCAAGGCAAGGCAAGGCAAGGCAAGGCAAGGCAAGGCAAGGCAAGATAAGATAAGATAAGATAAGATAAGATAAGATAAGATAAGATAAGATAAGATAAGATAAGATAAGACAGGACAAGGCAAGGCGAGACGAGACGAGACGAGACGAGACGAGACGAGACGAGACGAGACGAGACGAGACGAGACGAGACGAGATAAGATAAGATAAGATAAGATAAGATAAGATAAGATAAGATAAGATAAGATAAGATAAGATAAGATAGGACGAGATAGGACGAGAAATGACGAGAGAGGACAAGGTAAGGTAAGATAAGATGAGATAAGATGAGATGAGATGAGATGAGATGAGATGAGATGAGATGAGATGAGATGAGATGAGATGAGATGAGATGAGATGAGATGAGATGAGATGAGATGAGATGAGATAAGATAAGATAAGATAAGATAAGATAAGATAAGATAAGATAAGATAAGATAAGATAAGATAAGATAAGATAAGATAAGATAAGATAAGATAAGATAGGACGAAAAAGGACGAAAAAGGACGAGGAAGGAAAAGATAAGGCAAGATAACATGAGATAAGATAAGATAAGATAAGATAAGATAAGATAAGATAAGATAAGATAAGATAAGATAAGATAAGATAAGATAAGATAAGATAAGATAAGATAAGACAGGACAAGGCAAGGCGAGACGAGACGAGACGAGACGAGACGAGACGAGACGAGACGAGACAAGACAAGACAAGACAAGATAGGATAGGATAGGATAGGATAGGATAGGATAGGATAGGATAGGATAGGATAAGATAAGATAAGATAAGATAAGATAAGATAAGATAAGATAAGATAAGATAAGATAAGATAAGATAAGATAAGATAAGATAAGATAAGATAAGATAAGATAAGATAAGATAAGATAAGATAAGATAAGATAAGATAAGATAGGACGAGAAAGGACAAGACAAGGCGAGACAAGACAAGACAAGACAAGACAAGACAAGACAAGACAAGACAAGACAAGACAAGACAAGACAAGACAAGACAAGACAAGACAAGACAAGACAAGACAAGACAAGATAAGATAAGATAAGATAGATAAGGCAAGGCAAGGCAAGGCAAGGCAAGGCAAGGCAAGGCAAGACAAGACAAGACAAGACAAGACAAGACAAGACAAGACAAGACAAGACAAGACAAGACAAGACAAGACAAGACAAGATAAGATAAGATAAGATAGGATGAGACAGGACAAGATAAGGTAAGACAAGACAACAAGACAAGACAAGACAAGACAAGACAAGACAAGACAAGACAAGACAAGACAAGACAAGACAAGACAAGACAAGACAAGACAAGACAAGACAAGACAAGACAAGACAAGACAAGACAAGACAAGACAAGACAAGACAAGACAAGACAAGATAAGATAAGATAAGATAAGATAAGATAAGATAAGATAAGATAAGATAAGATAAGATAAGATAAGATAAGATAAGATAAGATAAGATAAGATAAGATAAGACAGGACAAGGCGAGGCGAGACGAGACGAGACGAGACGAGATAAGATAGGATAGGATAGGATAGGATAGGATAGGATAAGATAAGATAAGATAAGATAAGATAAGATAAGATAAGATAAGATAAGATAGGACGAGAAAGGACATGATAAGGCGAGATAAGATAAGATAAGATGAGATGAGACGAGATGAGACGAGACGAGACGAGACGAGACGAGACGAGACGAGACGAGACGAGACGAGACGAGACGAGACGAGACGAGACAAGACAAGACAAGACAAGACAAGACAAGACAAGACAGGACAGGACAGGACAGGACAGGACAGGACAGGACAGGACAGGACAGGACAGGACAGGACAGGACAGGACAAGGCAAGGCAAGGCAAGGCAAGGCAAGGCAAGGCAAGGCAAGGCAAGGCAAGGCAAGGCAAGGCAAGGCAAGGCAAGGTAAGGTAAGGTAAGGTAAGGTAAGGTAAGGTAAGGTAAGATAAGATAAGATAAGATAAGATAAGATAAGATAAGATAAGATAAGATAAGATAAGATAAGATAAGATAAGATAAGACAGGACAAGGCAAGGCAAGGCAAGACGAGACGAGACGAGACGAGACGAGACGAGACGAGACGAGACGAGACGAGACGAGACAAGATAAGATAAGATAAGATAAGATAAGATAAGATAAGATAAGATAAGATAAGATAAGATAAGATAAGATAAGATAAGATAAGATAAGATAGGACGAGATAGGACGAGAAAGGACGAGAGAGGACAAGGTAAGGTAAGATAAGATGAGATAAGATGAGATGAGATGAGATGAGATGAGATGAGATGAGATGAGATGAGATGAGATAAGATAAGATAAGATAAGATAAGATAAGATAAGATAAGATAAGATAAGATAGGACGAGAAAGGACATGATAAGGCGAGATAAGATAAGATAAGATGAGATGAGACGAGATGAGACGAGACGAGACGAGACGAGACGAGACGAGACGAGACGAGACGAGACGAGACGAGACAAGACAAGACAAGACAAGACAAGACAAGACAAGACAAGACAAGACAAGACAAGACAAGACAGGACAGGACAGGACAGGACAGGACAGGACAGGACAGGACAGGACAGGACAGGACAGGACAGGACAGGACAAGGCAAGGCAAGGCAAGGCAAGGCAAGGCAAGGCAAGGCAAGGCAAGGCAAGGCAAGGCAAGGCAAGGCAAGGCAAGGTAAGGTAAGGTAAGGTAAGGTAAGGTAAGGTAAGGTAAGGTAAGATAAGATAAGATAAGATAAGATAAGATAAGATAAGATAAGATAAGATAAGATAAGATAAGATAAGATAAGATAAGATAAGATAAGATAAGATAAGACAGGACAAGGCAAGGCAAGGCAAGACGAGACGAGACGAGACGAGACGAGACGAGACGAGACGAGACGAGACGAGACGAGACGAGACGAGACGAGACGAGACGAGACAAGATAAGATAAGATAAGATAAGATAAGATAAGATAAGATAAGATAAGATAAGATAAGATAAGATAGGACGAGAAAGGACATGATAAGGCGAGATAAGATAAGATGAGATGAGACGAGACGAGACGAGACGAGACGAGACGAGACGAGACGAGACGAGACGAGTCGAGACAAGACAAGACAAGACAAGACAAGACAAGACAAGACAAGACAAGACAAGATAAGATAAGATAAGATAAGATAAGATAAGATAAGATAGGACGAGAAAGGAAAAGACAAGGCGAGACAAGACAAGACAAGACAAGACAAGACAAGACAAGACAAGACAAGACAAGACAAGACAGGACAGGACAGGACAGGACAGGACAGGACAGGACAGGACAGGGCAGGGCAAGGCAAGGCAAGGCAAGGCAAGGCAAGGCAAGGCAAGGCAAGGCAAGGCAAGGCAAGGCAAGGCAAGGCAAGGCAAGGCAAGGCAAGGCAAGGCAAGGCAAGGCAAGGCAAGATAAGATAAGATAAGATAAGATAAGATAAGATAAGATAAGATAAGATAAGATAAGATAAGATAAGATAAGATAAGATAAGATAAGATAAGATACGATAAGATAAGATAAGACAGGACAAGGCAAGGCAAGACAAGACGAGACGAGACGAGACGAGACGAGACGAGACGAGACGAGACGAGACGAGACGAGATAAGATAAGATAAGATAAGATAAGATAAGATAAGATAAGATAAGATAAGATAAGATAAGATAAGATAAGATAAGATAGGACGAGATAGGACGAGAAAGGACGAGAGAGGACAAGGTAAGGTAAGATAAGATGAGATAAGATGAGATGAGATGAGATGAGATGAGATGAGATGAGATGAGATGAGATGAGATGAGATGAGATGAGATGAGATGAGATGAGATAAGATAAGATAAGATAAGATAAGATAAGATAAGATAAGATAAGATAAGATAAGATAAGATAAGATAAGATAAGATAAGATAAGATAAGATAAGATAGGACGAAAAAGGACGAGAAAGGAAAAGATAAGGCAAGATAACATGAGATAAGATAAGATAAGATAAGATAAGATAAGATAAGATAAGATAAGATAAGATAAGATAAGATAAGATAAGATAAGATAAGATAAGATAAGATAAGATAAGATAAGATAAGATAAGATAAGATAAGATAAGATAAGATAAGATAAGATAAGATAAGATAAGATAAGATAAGATAAGATAAGATAAGATAAGATAAGACAGGACAAGGCAAGGCGAGACGAGACGAGACGAGACGAGACGAGACAAGATAAGATAAGATAGGATAGGATAGGATAGGATAGGATAGGATAGGATAGGATAGGATAGGATAAGATAAGATAAGATAAGATAAGATAAGATAAGATAAGATAAGATAAGATAAGATAAGATAAGATAAGATAAGATAAGATAAGATAAGATAAGATAAGATAAGATAAGATAGGACGAGAAAGGACAAGACAAGGCGAGACAAGACAAGACAAGACAAGACAAGACAAGACAAGACAAGACAAGACAAGACAAGACAAGACAAGACAAGACAAGACAAGACAAGACAAGACAAGACAAGACAAGACAAGACAAGACAAGACAAGACAAGACAAGACAAGATAAGATAAGATAAGATAGATAAGGCAAGGCAAGGCAAGGCAAGGCAAGGCAAGACAAGACAAGACAAGACAAGACAAGACAAGACAAGACAAGACAAGACAAGACAAGACAAGACAAGACAAGACAAGATAAGATAAGATAAGATAGGATGAGACAGGACAAGATAAGGTAAGACAAGACAACAAGACAAGACAAGACAAGACAAGACAAGACAAGACAAGACAAGACAAGATAAGATAAGATAAGATAAGATAAGATAAGATAAGATAGGACGAGAAAGGAAAAGATAAAACAAGACAACACAAGGCAAGAAAACAATTAAGATAAGATAAGATAAGATAAGATAAGATAAGATAAGATAAGATAAGATAAGATAAGATAAGATAAGATAAGATAAGATAAGATAAGATAAGATAAGATAAGATAAGATAAGATAAGATAAGATAAGATAAGATAAGATAAGATAAGATAAGATAAGATAAGATAAGACAGGACAAGGCGAGGCGAGACGAGACGAGACGAGACGAGACGAGACGAGACGAGACGAGACGAGACAGGACAGGACAGGACAGGACAGGACAAGACAAGACAAGACAAGACAAGACAAGACAAGACAAGATAAGATAAGATAAGATAAGATAAGATAAGATAAGATAAGATAAGATAAGATAAGATAAGATAAGATAAGATAAGATAAGATAAGATAAGATAAGATAAGATAAGATAAGATAAGATAAGATAAGATAAGATAAGATAAGATAAGATAAGATAAGATAAGATAAGATAAGATAAGATAAGATAAGATAAGATCAGCTCACCTCTCCCGTCAAGGCAAGGCAAGGCAAGGCACGGCACGAGACGAGACGAGACCGGACGAGACAAGACAAGACAAGACAGGATAGGATAGGATAGGATAGGATAGGATAGGATAGGATAGATAAGATAAGATAAGATAAGATAAGATAAGATAAGATAAGATAAGATAAGATAAGATAAGATAAGATAAGATAAGATAAGATAAGATAAGATAGGACGAGAAAGGACAAGACAAGGCGAGACAAGACAAGACAAGACAAGACAAGACAAGACAAGACAAGACAAGACAAGACAAGACAAGACAAGACAAGACAAGACAGGACAGGACAGGACAGGACAGGACAGGACAGGACAGGACAGGACAGGACAGGACAGGACAGGGCAGTGCAAGGCAAGGCAAGGCAAGGCAAGGCAAGGCAAGGCAAGGCAAGGCAAGGCAAGGCAAGGCAAGGCAAGGCAAGGCAAGGCAAGGCAAGGCAAGGCAAGGCAAGGCAAGGCAAGGCAAGGCAAGGCAAGATAAGATAAGATAAGATAAGATAAGATAAGATAAGATAAGATAAGATAAGATAAGATAAGATAAGATAAGACAGGACAAGGCAAGGCAAGACGAGACGAGACGAGACGAGACGAGACGAGACGAGACGAGACGAGACGAGACGAGACGAGACGAGACGAGACGAGATAAGATAAGATAAGATAAGATAAGATAAGATAAGATAAGATAAGATAAGATAAGATAAGATAAGATAAGATAAGATAGGACGAGATAGGACGAGAAATGACGAGAGAGGACAAGGTAAGGTAAGATAAGATGAGATAAGATGAGATGAGATGAGATGAGATGAGATGAGATGAGATGAGATGAGATGAGATGAGATGAGATGAGATGAGATGAGATGAGATGAGATGAGATGAGATGAGATAAGATAAGATAAGATAAGATAAGATAAGATAAGATAAGATAAGATAAGATAAGATAAGATAAGATAAGATAAGATAAGATAAGATAAGATAAGATAGGACGAAAAAGGACGAAAAAGGACAAGGAAGGAAAAGATAAGGCAAGATAACATGAGATAAGATAAGATAAGATAAGATAAGATAAGATAAGATAAGATAAGATAAGATAAGATAAGATAAGATAAGATAAGATAAGATAAGATAAGATAAGATAAGATAAGATAAGATAAGATAAGATAAGATAAGATAAGATAAGATAAGATAAGATAAGATAAGATAAGATAAGATAAGATAAGATAAGATAAGAGAGGACAAGGCAAGGCAAGGCGAGACGAGACGAGACGAGACGAGACGAGACGAGATAAGATAAGATAAGATAGGATAGGATAGGATAGGATAGGATAGGATAGGATAGGATAAGATAAGATAAGATAAGATAAGATAAGATAAGATAAGATAAGATAAGATAAGATAAGATAAGATAAGATAAGATAAGATAAGATAAGATAAGATAAGATAAGATAAGATAAGATAAGATAAGATAAGATAAGATAAGATAAGATAAGATAAGATAAGATAAGATAAGATAAGATAAGATAAGATAAGATAAGATAAGATAAGATAAGATAGGACGAGAAAGGACATGATAAGGCGAGATAAGATAAGATGAGATGAGACGAGACGAGACGAGACGAGACGAGACGAGACGAGACGAGACGAGACGAGACAAGACAAGACAAGACAAGACAAGACAAGACAAGACAAGACAAGATAAGATAAGATAAGATAAGATAAGATAAGATAAGATAGGACGAGAAAGGAAAAGACAAGGCGAGACAAGACAAGACAAGACAAGACAAGACAAGACAAGACAAGACAAGACAAGACAAGACAAGACAAGACAGGACAGGACAGGACAGGACAGGACAGGACAGGACAGGACAGGACAGGACAGGACAGGGCAGGGCAAGGCAAGGCAAGGCAAGGCAAGGCAAGGCAAGGCAAGGCAAGGCAAGGCAAGGCAAGGCAAGGCAAGGCAAGGCAAGGCAAGGCAAGGCAAGGCAAGGCAAGGCAAGGCAAGGCAAGGCAAGGCAAGGCAAGGCAAGATAAGATAAGATAAGATAAGATAAGATAAGATAAGATAAGATAAGATAAGATAAGATAAGATAAGATAAGATAAGATACGATACGATAAGATAAGATAAGACAGGACAAGGCAAGGCAAGACGAGACGAGACGAGACGAGACGAGACGAGACGAGACGAGACGAGACGAGACGAGACGAGACGAGACGAGACGAGACGAGATGAGATAAGATAAGATAAGATAAGATAAGATAAGATAAGATAAGATAAGATAAGATAAGATAAGATAAGATAAGATAGGACGAGATAGGACGAGAAAGGACGAGAGAGGACAAGGTAAGGTAAGATAAGATGAGATAAGATGAGATGAGATGAGATGAGATGAGATGAGATGAGATGAGATGAGATGAGATGAGATGAGATGAGATGAGATGAGATAAGATAAGATAAGATAAGATAAGATAAGATAAGATAAGATAAGATAAGATAAGATAAGATAAGATAAGATAAGATAGGACGAAAAAGGACGAGAAAGGAAAAGATAAGGCAAGATAACATGAGATAAGATAAGATAAGATAAGATAAGATAAGATAAGATAAGATAAGATAAGATAAGATAAGATAAGATAAGATAAGATAAGATAAGATAAGATAAGATAAGATAAGATAAGATAAGATAAGATAAGATAAGATAAGATAAGATAAGATAAGATAAGATAAGATAAGATAAGATAAGATAAGATAAGATAAGACAGGACAAGGCAAGGCGAGACGAGACGAGACGAGACGAGACAAGACAAGACAAGATAAGATAGGATAGGATAGGATAGGATAGGATAGGATAGGATAGGATAGGATAGGATAGGATAGGATAAGATAAGATAAGATAAGATAAGATAAGATAAGATAAGATAAGATAAGATAAGATAAGATAAGATAAGATAAGATAAGATAAGATAAGATAAGATAGGACGAGAAAGGACAAGACAAGGCGAGACAAGACAAGACAAGACAAGACAAGACAAGACAAGACAAGACAAGACAAGACAAGACAAGACAAGACAAGACAAGACAAGACAAGACAAGACAAGACAAGACAAGATAAGATAAGATAAGATAGATAAGGCAAGGCAAGGCAAGGCAAGGCAAGGCAAGACAAGACAAGACAAGACAAGACAAGACAAGACAAGACAAGACAAGACAAGACAAGACAAGACAAGACAAGACAAGATAAGATAAGATAAGATAGGATGAGACAGGACAAGATAAGGTAAGACAAGACAACAAGACAAGACAAGACAAGACAAGACAAGACAAGACAAGACAAGACAAGACAAGATAAGATAAGATAAGATAAGATAAGATAAGATAAGATAAGATAAGATAGGACGAGAAAGGAAAAGATAAAACAAGACAACACAAGGCAAGAAAACAATTAAGATAAGATAAGATAAGATAAGATAAGATAAGATAAGATAAGATAAGATAAGATAAGATAAGATAAGATAAGATAAGATAAGATAAGATAAGATAAGATAAGATAAGATAAGATAAGATAAGATAAGATAAGATAAGATAAGATAAGATAAGATAAGATAAGATAAGATAAGATAAGATAAGATAAGATAAGATAAGATAAGATAAGATAAGATAAGATAAGATAAGATAAGATAAGACAGGACAAGGCGAGGCGAGACGAGAAGAGACGAGACGAGACGAGACGAGACGAGACGAGACGAGACAAGACAGGACAGGACAGGACAGGACAGGACAAGACAAGACAAGACAAGACAAGACAAGACAAGACAAGACAAGACAAGATAAGATAAGATAAGATAAGATAAGATAAGATAAGATAAGATAAGATAAGATAAGATAAGATAAGACAAGACAAGACAAGACAAGACAAGACAAGATAAGATAAGATAAGATAAGATAAGATAAGATAAGATAAGATAAGATAAGATAAGATAAGATAAGATAAGATAAGATAAGATAAGATAAGATAAGATAAGATAAGATAAGATAAGATAAGATAAGATAAGATAAGATAAGACAGGACAAGGCAAGGCAAGGCAAGGCAAGGCAAGACGAGACGAGACAAGACGAGACGAGACGAGACGAGACAAGACAAGACAGGACAGGATAGGATAGGATAGGATAGGATAGGATAGGATAGGATAAGATAAGATAGGATAAGATAAGATAAGATAAGATAAGATAAGATAAGATAAGATAAGATAAGATAAGATAAGATAAGATAAGATAAGATAAGATAAGATAAGATAAGATAAGATAAGATAAGATAAGATAAGATAAGATAAGATAGGACGAAAAAGGACGAGAAAGGAAAAGATAAGGCAAGATAACATGAGATAAGATAAGATAAGATAAGATAAGATAAGATAAGATAAGATAAGATAAGATAAGATAAGATAAGATAAGATAAGATAAGATAAGATAAGATAAGATAAGATAAGATAAGATAAGATAAGATAAGATAAGATAAGATAAGATAAGATAAGATAAGATAAGATAAGATAAGATAAGATAAGATAAGATAAGATAAGATAAGATAAGATAAGATAAGATAAGATAAGATAAGATAAGATAAGATAAGATAAGATAAGATAAGATAAGATAAGACAGGACAAGGCAAGGCGAGATGAGACGAGACGAGACGAGACGAGACGAGACGAGACGAGACAGGACAGGACAGGACAGGACAGGACAGGACAGGACAGGACAGGATAGGATAGGATAGGATAGGATAAGATAAGATAAGATAAGATAAGATAAGATAAGATAAGATAAGATAAGATAAGATAAGATAAGATGAGATGAGATGAGATGAGATGAGATGAGATGAGATAAGATAAGATAAGATAAGATAAGATAAGATAAGATAAGATAAGATAAGATAAGATAAGATAAGATAAGATAAGATAAGATAAGATAAGATAAGATAAGATAAGATAAGATAAGATAAGATAAGATAAGATAAGATAAGATAAGATAAGATAAGATAGGACGAGAAAGGACATGATAAGGCGAGATAAGATAAGATAAGATGAGACGAGACGAGACGAGACGAGACGAGACGAGACGAGACGAGACGAGACGAGACAAGACAAGACAAGACAAGACAAGACAAGACAAGATAAGATAAGATAAGATAAGATAAGATAAGATAGGACGAGAAAGGACAAGACAAGGCGAGACAAGACAAGACAAGACAAGACAAGACAAGACAAGACAAGACAAGACAAGACAAGACAAGACAAGACAAGACAAGACAAGACAAGACAAGACAAGACAAGACAAGACAAGATAAGATAAGATAAGATAGATAAGGCAAGGCAAGGCAAGGCAAGGCAAGGCAAGACAAGACAAGACAAGACAAGACAAGACAAGACAAGACAAGACAAGACAAGACAAGACAAGACAAGACAAGACAAGACAAGATAAGATAAGATAAGATAGGATGAGACAGGACAAGATAAGGTAAGACAAGACAACAAGACAAGACAAGACAAGACAAGACAAGACAAGACAAGACAAGACAAGACAAGACAAGACAAGACAAGACAAGACAAGATAAGATAAGATAAGATAAGATAAGATAAGATAGGACGAGAAAGGAAAAGATAAAACAAGACAACACAAGGCAAGAAAACAATTAAGATAAGATAAGATAAGATAAGATAAGATAAGATAAGATAAGATAAGATAAGATAAGATAAGATAAGATAAGATAAGATAAGATAAGATAAGATAAGATAAGATAAGATAAGATAAGATAAGATAAGATAAGATAAGATAAGATAAGATAAGATAAGATAAGATAAGATAAGATAAGATAAGATAAGATAAGATAAGATAAGATAAGATAAGATAAGATAAGATAAGATAAGATAAGATAAGATAAGATAAGATAAGATAAGATAAGATAAGATAAGACAGGACAAGGCAAGGCAAGGCAAGGCAAGGCGAGACGAGACGAGACGAGACGAGACGAGACGAGACAAGACAAGACAAGATAAGATAGGATAGGATAGGATAGGATAGGATAGGATAGGATAGGATAAGATAAGATAAGATAAGATAAGATAAGATAAGATAAGATAAGATAAGATAAGATAAGATAAGATAAGATAAGATAAGATAAGATAAGATAAGATAAGATAAGATAGGACGAGAAAGGACAAGACAAGGCGAGACAAGACAAGACAAGACAAGACAAGACAAGACAAGACAAGACAAGACAAGACAAGACAAGACAAGACAGGACAGGACAGGACAGGACAGGACAGGACAGGACAGGACAGGACAGGACAGGACAGGACAGGACAGGGCAGTGCAAGGCAAGGCAAGGCAAGGCAAGGCAAGGCAAGGCAAGGCAAGGCAAGGCAAGGCAAGGCAAGGCAAGGCAAGGCAAGGCAAGGCAAGGCAAGGCAAGGCAAGGCAAGGCAAGGCAAGGCAAGATAAGATAAGATAAGATAAGATAAGATAAGATAAGATAAGATAAGATAAGATAAGATAAGATAAGACAGGACAAGGCAAGGCGAGACGAGACGAGACGAGACGAGACGAGACGAGACGAGACGAGACGAGACGAGACGAGACGAGACGAGACGAGATAAGATAAGATAAGATAAGATAAGATAAGATAAGATAAGATAAGATAAGATAAGATAAGATAGGACGAGATAGGACGAGAAATGACGAGAGAGGACAAGGTAAGGTAAGATAAGATGAGATAAGATGAGATGAGATGAGATGAGATGAGATGAGATGAGATGAGATGAGATGAGATGAGATGAGATGAGATGAGATGAGATGAGATGAGATGAGATGAGATGAGATGAGATAAGATAAGATAAGATAAGATAAGATAAGATAAGATAAGATAAGATAAGATAAGATAAGATAAGATAAGATAAGATAAGATAAGATAAGATAGGACGAAAAAGGACGAAAAAGGACGAGGAAGGAAAAGATAAGGCAAGATAACATGAGATAAGATAAGATAAGATAAGATAAGATAAGATAAGATAAGATAAGATAAGATAAGATAAGATAAGATAAGATAAGATAAGATAAGATAAGATAAGACAGGACAAGGCAAGGCGAGACGAGACGAGACGAGACGAGACGAGACGAGACGAGACGAGACAAGACAAGACAAGACAAGATAGGATAGGATAGGATAGGATAGGATAGGATAGGATAGGATAGGATAGGATAAGATAAGATAAGATAAGATAAGATAAGATAAGATAAGATAAGATAAGATAAGATAAGATAAGATAAGATAAGATAAGATAAGATAAGATAAGATAAGATAAGATAAGATAAGATAAGATAAGATAAGATAAGATAAGATAAGATAAGATAGGACGAGAAAGGACAAGACAAGGCGAGACAAGACAAGACAAGACAAGACAAGACAAGACAAGACAAGACAAGACAAGACAAGACAAGACAAGACAAGACAAGACAAGACAAGACAAGACAAGATAAGATAAGATAAGATAGATAAGGCAAGGCAAGGCAAGGCAAGGCAAGGCAAGGCAAGGCAAGACAAGACAAGACAAGACAAGACAAGACAAGACAAGACAAGACAAGACAAGACAAGACAAGACAAGACAAGACAAGACAAGACAAGATAAGATAAGATAAGATAGGATGAGACAGGACAAGATAAGGTAAGACAAGACAACAAGACAAGACAAGACAAGACAAGACAAGACAAGACAAGACAAGACAAGACAAGACAAGACAAGACAAGACAAGACAAGACAAGACAAGACAAGACAAGACAAGACAAGACAAGACAAGACAAGACAAGACAAGACAAGATAAGATAAGATAAGATAAGATAAGATAAGATAAGATAAGATAAGATAAGATAAGATAAGATAAGATAAGATAAGATAAGATAAGATAAGATAAGATAGGACGAGATAGGACGAGAAATGACGAGAGAGGACAAGGTAAGGTAAGATAAGATGAGATAAGATGAGATGAGATGAGATGAGATGAGATGAGATGAGATGAGATGAGATGAGATGAGATGAGATGAGATGAGATGAGATGAGATGAGATGAGATGAGATGAGATAAGATAAGATAAGATAAGATAAGATAAGATAAGATAAGATAAGATAAGATAAGATAAGATAAGATAAGATAAGATAAGATAAGATAAGATAGGACGAAAAAGGACGAAAAAGGACGAGGAAGGAAAAGATAAGGCAAGATAACATGAGATAAGATAAGATAAGATAAGATAAGATAAGATAAGATAAGATAAGATAAGATAAGATAAGATAAGATAAGATAAGATAAGATAAGATAAGACAGGACAAGGCAAGGCGAGACGAGACGAGACGAGACGAGACGAGACGAGACGAGACGAGACAAGACAAGACAAGACAAGATAGGATAGGATAGGATAGGATAGGATAGGATAGGATAGGATAGGATAGGATAAGATAAGATAAGATAAGATAAGATAAGATAAGATAAGATAAGATAAGATAAGATAAGATAAGATAAGATAAGATAAGATAAGATAAGATAAGATAAGATAAGATAAGATAAGATAAGATAAGATAAGATAAGATAGGACGAGAAAGGACAAGACAAGGCGAGACAAGACAAGACAAGACAAGACAAGACAAGACAAGACAAGACAAGACAAGACAAGACAAGACAAGACAAGACAAGACAAGACAAGACAAGACAAGACAAGACAAGATAAGATAAGATAAGATAGATAAGGCAAGGCAAGGCAAGGCAAGGCAAGGCAAGGCAAGGCAAGACAAGACAAGACAAGACAAGACAAGACAAGACAAGACAAGACAAGACAAGACAAGACAAGACAAGACAAGACAAGATAAGATAAGATAAGATAGGATGAGACAGGACAAGATAAGGTAAGACAAGACAACAAGACAAGACAAGACAAGACAAGACAAGACAAGACAAGACAAGACAAGACAAGACAAGACAAGACAAGACAAGACAAGACAAGACAAGACAAGACAAGACAAGACAAGACAAGACAAGACAAGACAAGACAAGACAAGACAAGACAAGACAAGATAAGATAAGATAAGATAAGATAAGATAAGATAAGATAAGATAAGATAAGATAAGATAAGATAAGATAAGATAAGATAAGATAAGATAAGATAAGATAAGATAAGACAGGACAAGGCGAGGCGAGACGAGACGAGACGAGACGAGATAAGATAGGATAGGATAGGATAGGATAGGATAGGATAAGATAAGATAAGATAAGATAAGATAAGATAAGATAAGATAAGATAAGATAAGATAGGACGAGAAAGGACATGATAAGGCGAGATAAGATAAGATAAGATGAGATGAGACGAGATGAGACGAGACGAGACGAGACGAGACGAGACGAGACGAGACGAGACGAGACGAGACGAGACGAGACGAGACGAGACAAGACAAGACAAGACAAGACAAGACAAGACAAGACAGGACAGGACAGGACAGGACAGGACAGGACAGGACAGGACAGGACAGGACAGGACAGGACAGGACAGGACAAGGCAAGGCAAGGCAAGGCAAGGCAAGGCAAGGCAAGGCAAGGCAAGGCAAGGCAAGGCAAGGCAAGGCAAGGTAAGGTAAGGTAAGGTAAGGTAAGGTAAGGTAAGGTAAGGTAAGATAAGATAAGATAAGATAAGATAAGATAAGATAAGATAAGATAAGATAAGATAAGATAAGATAAGATAAGATAAGACAGGACAAGGCAAGGCAAGGCAAGACGAGACGAGACGAGACGAGACGAGACGAGACGAGACGAGACGAGACAAGATAAGATAAGATAAGATAAGATAAGATAAGATAAGATAAGATAAGATAAGATAAGATAAGATAAGATAAGATAAGATAAGATAAGATAAGATAGGACGAGATAGGACGAGAAAGGACGAGAGAGGACAAGGTAAGGTAAGATAAGATGAGATAAGATGAGATGAGATGAGATGAGATGAGATGAGATGAGATGAGATGAGATGAGATAAGATAAGATAAGATAAGATAAGATAAGATAAGATAAGATAAGATAAGATAGGACGAGAAAGGACATGATAAGGCGAGATAAGATAAGATAAGATGAGATGAGACGAGATGAGACGAGACGAGACGAGACGAGACGAGACGAGACGAGACGAGACGAGACGAGACGAGACAAGACAAGACAAGACAAGACAAGACAAGACAAGACAAGACAAGACAAGACAAGACAAGACAAGACAGGACAGGACAGGACAGGACAGGACAGGACAGGACAGGACAGGACAGGACAGGACAGGACAGGACAGGACAAGGCAAGGCAAGGCAAGGCAAGGCAAGGCAAGGCAAGGCAAGGCAAGGCAAGGCAAGGCAAGGCAAGGCAAGGCAAGGTAAGGTAAGGTAAGGTAAGGTAAGGTAAGGTAAGGTAAGGTAAGATAAGATAAGATAAGATAAGATAAGATAAGATAAGATAAGATAAGATAAGATAAGATAAGATAAGATAAGATAAGATAAGATAAGATAAGATAAGACAGGACAAGGCAAGGCAAGGCAAGACGAGACGAGACGAGACGAGACGAGACGAGACGAGACGAGACGAGACGAGACGAGACGAGACGAGACGAGACGAGACAAGATAAGATAAGATAAGATAAGATAAGATAAGATAAGATAAGATAAGATAAGATAAGATAAGATAGGACGAGAAAGGACATGATAAGGCGAGATAAGATAAGATGAGATGAGACGAGACGAGACGAGACGAGACGAGACGAGACGAGACGAGACGAGACGAGACGAGTCGAGACAAGACAAGACAAGACAAGACAAGACAAGACAAGACAAGACAAGACAAGATAAGATAAGATAAGATAAGATAAGATAAGATAAGATAAGATAGGACGAGAAAGGAAAAGACAAGGCGAGACAAGACAAGACAAGACAAGACAAGACAAGACAAGACAAGACAAGACAAGACAAGACAAGACAGGACAGGACAGGACAGGACAGGACAGGACAGGACAGGACAGGGCAGGGCAAGGCAAGGCAAGGCAAGGCAAGGCAAGGCAAGGCAAGGCAAGGCAAGGCAAGGCAAGGCAAGGCAAGGCAAGGCAAGGCAAGGCAAGGCAAGGCAAGGCAAGGCAAGGCAAGATAAGATAAGATAAGATAAGATAAGATAAGATAAGATAAGATAAGATAAGATAAGATAAGATAAGATAAGATAAGATACGATAAGATAAGATAAGACAGGACAAGGCAAGGCAAGACGAGACGAGACGAGACGAGACGAGACGAGACGAGACGAGACGAGACGAGACGAGACGAGACGAGACGAGATAAGATAAGATAAGATAAGATAAGATAAGATAAGATAAGATAAGATAAGATAAGATAAGATAAGATAAGATAAGATAAGATAAGATAGGACGAGATAGGACGAGAAAGGACGAGAGAGGACAAGGTAAGGTAAGATAAGATGAGATAAGATGAGATGAGATGAGATGAGATGAGATGAGATGAGATGAGATGAGATGAGATGAGATGAGATGAGATGAGATGAGATGAGATAAGATAAGATAAGATAAGATAAGATAAGATAAGATAAGATAAGATAAGATAAGATAAGATAAGATAAGATAAGATAAGATAAGATAAGATAGGACGAAAAAGGACGAGAAAGGAAAAGATAAGGCAAGATAACATGAGATAAGATAAGATAAGATAAGATAAGATAAGATAAGATAAGATAAGATAAGATAAGATAAGATAAGATAAGATAAGATAAGATAAGATAAGATAAGATAAGATAAGATAAGATAAGATAAGATAAGATAAGATAAGATAAGATAAGATAAGATAAGATAAGATAAGACAGGACAAGGCAAGGCGAGACGAGACGAGACGAGACGAGACGAGACAAGATAAGATAAGATAGGATAGGATAGGATAGGATAGGATAGGATAGGATAGGATAGGATAGGATAAGATAAGATAAGATAAGATAAGATAAGATAAGATAAGATAAGATAAGATAAGATAAGATAAGATAAGATAAGATAAGATAAGATAAGATAAGATAAGATAAGATAGGACGAGAAAGGACAAGACAAGGCGAGACAAGACAAGACAAGACAAGACAAGACAAGACAAGACAAGACAAGACAAGACAAGACAAGACAAGACAAGACAAGACAAGACAAGACAAGACAAGACAAGACAAGACAAGACAAGACAAGACAAGACAAGATAAGATAAGATAAGATAGATAAGGCAAGGCAAGGCAAGGCAAGGCAAGGCAAGACAAGACAAGACAAGACAAGACAAGACAAGACAAGACAAGACAAGACAAGACAAGACAAGACAAGACAAGACAAGACAAGACAAGACAAGATAAGATAAGATAAGATAGGATGAGACAGGACAAGATAAGGTAAGACAAGACAACAAGACAAGACAAGACAAGACAAGACAAGACAAGACAAGACAAGACAAGACAAGATAAGATAAGATAAGATAAGATAAGATAAGATAAGATAGGACGAGAAAGGAAAAGATAAAACAAGACAACACAAGGCAAGAAAACAATTAAGATAAGATAAGATAAGATAAGATAAGATAAGATAAGATAAGATAAGATAAGATAAGATAAGATAAGATAAGATAAGATAAGATAAGATAAGATAAGATAAGATAAGATAAGATAAGATAAGATAAGATAAGATAAGATAAGATAAGATAAGATAAGATAAGATAAGATAAGATAAGATAAGATAAGATAAGATAAGATAAGATAAGACAGGACAAGGCGAGGCGAGACGAGACGAGACGAGACGAGACGAGACGAGACGAGACGAGACGAGACAGGACAGGACAGGACAGGACAGGACAAGACAAGACAAGACAAGACAAGACAAGACAAGACAAGACAAGACAAGACAAGACAAGACAAGACAAGACAAGACAAGACAAGACAAGACAAGACAAGACAAGACAAGACAAGACAAGACAAGACAAGACAAGATAAGATAAGATAAGATAAGATAAGATAAGATAAGATAAGATAAGATAAGATAAGATAAGATAAGATAAGATAAGATAAGATAAGATAAGATAAGATAAGATAAGATAAGATAAGATAAGATAAGATAAGATAAGATAAGATAAGATAAGATAAGATAAGACAGGACAAGGCAAGGCAAGGCAAGGCAAGGCGAGACGAGACGAGACGAGACGAGACGAGACGAGACAAGACAAGACAAGACAGGACAGGATAGGATAGGATAGGATAGGATAGGATAGGATAGGATAAGATAAGATAAGATAAGATAAGATAAGATAAGATAAGATAAGATAAGATAAGATAAGATAAGATAAGATAAGATAAGATAAGATAAGATAAGATAAGATAGGACGAGAAAGGACAAGACAAGGCGAGACAAGACAAGACAAGACAAGACAAGACAAGACAAGACAAGACAAGACAAGACAAGACAAGACAAGACAGGACAGGACAGGACAGGACAGGACAGGACAGGACAGGACAGGACAGGACAGGACAGGACAGGACAGGGCAGTGCAAGGCAAGGCAAGGCAAGGCAAGGCAAGGCAAGGCAAGGCAAGGCAAGGCAAGGCAAGGCAAGGCAAGGCAAGGCAAGGCAAGGCAAGGCAAGGCAAGGCAAGGCAAGGCAAGGCAAGGCAAGGCAAGGCAAGATAAGATAAGATAAGATAAGATAAGATAAGATAAGATAAGATAAGATAAGATAAGATAAGATAAGACAGGACAAGGCAAGGCAAGACGAGACGAGACGAGACGAGACGAGACGAGACGAGACGAGACGAGACGAGACGAGACGAGACGAGACGAGATAAGATAAGATAAGATAAGATAAGATAAGATAAGATAAGATAAGATAAGATAAGATAAGATAAGATAGGACGAGATAGGACGAGAAATGACGAGAGAGGACAAGGTAAGGTAAGATAAGATGAGATAAGATGAGATGAGATGAGATGAGATGAGATGAGATGAGATGAGATGAGATGAGATGAGATGAGATGAGATGAGATGAGATGAGATGAGATGAGATGAGATAAGATAAGATAAGATAAGATAAGATAAGATAAGATAAGATAAGATAAGATAAGATAAGATAAGATAAGATAAGATAAGATAAGATAAGATAGGACGAAAAAGGACGAAAAAGGACAAGGAAGGAAAAGATAAGGCAAGATAACATGAGATAAGATAAGATAAGATAAGATAAGATAAGATAAGATAAGATAAGATAAGATAAGATAAGATAAGATAAGATAAGATAAGATAAGATAAGATAAGATAAGATAAGATAAGATAAGATAAGATAAGATAAGATAAGATAAGATAAGATAAGATAAGATAAGATAAGATAAGATAAGATAAGATAAGATAAGAGAGGACAAGGCAAGGCAAGGCGAGACGAGACGAGACGAGACGAGACGAGACGAGATAAGATAAGATAAGATAGGATAGGATAGGATAGGATAGGATAGGATAGGATAGGATAAGATAAGATAAGATAAGATAAGATAAGATAAGATAAGATAAGATAAGATAAGATAAGATAAGATAAGATAAGATAAGATAAGATAAGATAAGATAAGATAAGATAAGATAAGATAAGATAAGATAAGATAAGATAAGATAAGATAAGATAAGATAAGATAAGATAAGATAAGATAAGATAAGATAAGATAAGATAAGATAAGATAAGATAAGATAAGATAAGATAAGATAGGACGAGAAAGGACATGATAAGGCGAGATAAGATAAGATGAGATGAGACGAGACGAGACGAGACGAGACGAGACGAGACGAGACGAGACGAGACGAGACAAGACAAGACAAGACAAGACAAGACAAGACAAGACAAGACAAGATAAGATAAGATAAGATAAGATAAGATAAGATAAGATAGGACGAGAAAGGAAAAGACAAGGCGAGACAAGACAAGACAAGACAAGACAAGACAAGACAAGACAAGACAAGACAAGACAAGACAAGACAAGACAGGACAGGACAGGACAGGACAGGACAGGACAGGACAGGACAGGACAGGACAGGACAGGGCAAGGCAAGGCAAGGCAAGGCAAGGCAAGGCAAGGCAAGGCAAGGCAAGGCAAGGCAAGGCAAGGCAAGGCAAGGCAAGGCAAGGCAAGGCAAGGCAAGGCAAGGCAAGGCAAGGCAAGGCAAGGCAAGGCAAGGCAAGATAAGATAAGATAAGATAAGATAAGATAAGATAAGATAAGATAAGATAAGATAAGATAAGATAAGATAAGATAAGATAAGATAAGATAAGATACGATACGATAAGATAAGATAAGACAGGACAAGGCAAGGCAAGACGAGACGAGACGAGACGAGACGAGACGAGACGAGACGAGACGAGACGAGACGAGACGAGACGAGACGAGATGAGATAAGATAAGATAAGATAAGATAAGATAAGATAAGATAAGATAAGATAAGATAAGATAAGATAAGATAAGATAAGATAGGATAGGACGAGAAAGGACGAGAGAGGACAAGGTAAGGTAAGATAAGATGAGATAAGATGAGATGAGATGAGATGAGATGAGATGAGATGAGATGAGATGAGATGAGATGAGATGAGATGAGATGAGATGAGATAAGATAAGATAAGATAAGATAAGATAAGATAAGATAAGATAAGATAAGATAAGATAAGATAAGATAAGATAAGATAAGATAAGATAGGACGAAAAAGGACGAGAAAGGAAAAGATAAGGCAAGATAACATGAGATAAGATAAGATAAGATAAGATAAGATAAGATAAGATAAGATAAGATAAGATAAGATAAGATAAGATAAGATAAGATAAGATAAGATAAGATAAGATAAGATAAGATAAGATAAGATAAGATAAGATAAGATAAGATAAGATAAGATAAGATAAGATAAGATAAGATAAGATAAGATAAGATAAGATAAGATAAGATAAGACAGGACAAGGCAAGGCGAGACGAGACGAGACGAGACGAGACAAGACAAGACAAGATAAGATAGGATAGGATAGGATAGGATAGGATAGGATAGGATAGGATAGGATAGGATAGGATAGGATAAGATAAGATAAGATAAGATAAGATAAGATAAGATAAGATAAGATAAGATAAGATAAGATAAGATAAGATAAGATAAGATAAGATAAGATAGGACGAGAAAGGACAAGACAAGGCGAGACAAGACAAGACAAGACAAGACAAGACAAGACAAGACAAGACAAGACAAGACAAGACAAGACAAGACAAGACAAGACAAGACAAGACAAGACAAGACAAGATAAGATAAGATAAGATAGATAAGGCAAGGCAAGGCAAGGCAAGGCAAGGCAAGACAAGACAAGACAAGACAAGACAAGACAAGACAAGACAAGACAAGACAAGACAAGACAAGACAAGACAAGACAAGATAAGATAAGATAAGATAGGATGAGACAGGACAAGATAAGGTAAGACAAGACAACAAGACAAGACAAGACAAGACAAGACAAGACAAGACAAGACAAGACAAGACAAGATAAGATAAGATAAGATAAGATAAGATAAGATAAGATAAGATAAGATAAGATAGGACGAGAAAGGAAAAGATAAAACAAGACAACACAAGGCAAGAAAACAATTAAGATAAGATAAGATAAGATAAGATAAGATAAGATAAGATAAGATAAGATAAGATAAGATAAGATAAGATAAGATAAGATAAGATAAGATAAGATAAGATAAGATAAGATAAGATAAGATAAGATAAGATAAGATAAGATAAGATAAGATAAGATAAGATAAGATAAGATAAGATAAGATAAGATAAGATAAGATAAGATAAGATAAGATAAGACAGGACAAGGCGAGGCGAGACGAGAAGAGACGAGACGAGACGAGACGAGACGAGACGAGACGAGACAAGACAGGACAGGACAGGACAGGACAGGACAAGACAAGACAAGACAAGACAAGACAAGACAAGACAAGACAAGACAAGATAAGATAAGATAAGATAAGATAAGATAAGATAAGATAAGATAAGATAAGATAAGATAAGACAAGACAAGACAAGACAAGACAAGACAAGACAAGACAAGATAAGATAAGATAAGATAAGATAAGATAAGATAAGATAAGATAAGATAAGATAAGATAAGATAAGATAAGATAAGATAAGATAAGATAAGATAAGATAAGATAAGATAAGATAAGATAAGATAAGATAAGACAGGACAAGGCAAGGCAAGGCAAGGCAAGGCAAGACGAGACGAGACAAGACGAGACGAGACGAGACGAGACAAGACAAGACAGGACAGGATAGCATAGGATAGGATAGGATAGGATAGGATAGGATAAGATAAGATAGGATAAGATAAGATAAGATAAGATAAGATAAGATAAGATAAGATAAGATAAGATAAGATAAGATAAGATAAGATAAGATAAGATAAGATAAGATAAGATAAGATAAGATAAGATAAGATAGGACGAAAAAGGACGAGAAAGGAAAAGATAAGGCAAGATAACATGAGATAAGATAAGATA
>JARGCV010000361.1:255000-265000 GCA_034064705.1 Bothrops alternatus | reverse complement strand
GACAAGACAGGACAGGACAGGACAGGACAGGACAGGACAGGACAGGACAGGACAGGACAGGACAGGGCAAGGCAAGGCAAGGCAAGGCAAGGCAAGGCAAGGCAAGGCAAGGCAAGGCAAGGCAAGGCAAGGCAAGGCAAGGCAAGGCAAGGCAAGGCAAGGCAAGGCAAGGCAAGGCAAGGCAAGGCAAGGCAAGGCAAGGCAAGGCAAGGCAAGGCAAGGCAAGGCAAGATAAGATAAGATAAGATAAGATAAGATAAGATAAGATAAGATAAGATAAGATAAGATAAGATAAGATAAGATAAGATACGATACGATACGATAAGATAAGATAAGACAGGACAAGGCAAGGCAAGACGAGACGAGACGAGACGAGACGAGACGAGACGAGACGAGACGAGACGAGACGAGACGAGACGAGACGAGACGAGACGAGATAAGATAAGATAAGATAAGATAAGATAAGATAAGATAAGATAAGATAAGATAAGATAAGATAAGATAGGACGAGATAGGACGAGAAAGGACGAGAGAGGACAAGGTAAGGTAAGATAAGATGAGATAAGATGAGATGAGATGAGATGAGATGAGATGAGATGAGATGAGATGAGATGAGATGAGATGAGATGAGATGAGATGAGATGAGATAAGATAAGATAAGATAAGATAAGATAAGATAAGATAAGATAAGATAAGATAAGATAAGATAAGATAAGATAAGATAAGATAGGACGAAAAAGGACGAGAAAGGAAAAGATAAGGCAAGATAACATGAGATAAGATAAGATAAGATAAGATAAGATAAGATAAGATAAGATAAGATAAGATAAGATAAGATAAGATAAGATAAGATAAGATAAGATAAGATAAGATAAGATAAGATAAGATAAGATAAGATAAGATAAGATAAGATAAGATAAGATAAGATAAGATAAGATAAGATAAGATAAGATAAGATAAGATAAGACAGGACAAGGCAAGGCGAGACGAGACGAGACGAGACGAGACAAGACAAGACAAGATAAGATAGGATAGGATAGGATAGGATAGGATAGGATAGGATAGGATAGGATAGGATAGGATAGGATAAGATAAGATAAGATAAGATAAGATAAGATAAGATAAGATAAGATAAGATAAGATAAGATAAGATAAGATAAGATAAGATAAGATAAGATAAGATAAGATAGGACGAGAAAGGACAAGACAAGGCGAGACAAGACAAGACAAGACAAGACAAGACAAGACAAGACAAGACAAGACAAGACAAGACAAGACAAGACAAGACAAGACAAGACAAGACAAGACAAGACAAGACAAGACAAGACAAGACAAGACAAGACAAGATAAGATAAGATAAGATAGATAAGGCAAGGCAAGGCAAGGCAAGGCAAGGCAAGGCAAGACAAGACAAGACAAGACAAGACAAGACAAGACAAGACAAGACAAGACAAGACAAGACAAGACAAGACAAGACAAGACAAGATAAGATAAGATAAGATAGGATGAGACAGGACAAGATAAGGTAAGACAAGACAACAAGACAAGACAAGACAAGACAAGACAAGACAAGACAAGACAAGACAAGACAAGACAAGACAAGACAAGACAAGACAAGACAAGACAAGACAAGACAAGACAAGACAAGACAAGACAAGACAAGATACGATAAGATAAGATAAGATAAGATAAGATAAGATAAGATAAGATAAGATAAGATAAGATAAGATAAGATAAGATAAGATAAGATAAGATAAGATAAGATAAGATAAGATAAGATAAGATAAGATAAGATAAGATAAGATAAGATAAGATAAGATAAGATAAGACAGGACAAGGCGAGGCGAGACGAGACGAGACGAGACGAGACGAGACGAGACGAGACAAGACAGGATAGGATAGGATAGGATAGGATAAGATAAGATAAGATAAGATAAGATAAGATAAGATAAGATAAGATAAGATAAGATAAGATAAGATAAGATAAGATAAGATAAGATAAGATAAGATAAGATAAGATAAGATAAGATAAGATAAGATAAGATAAGATAAGATAAGATAAGATAAGATAAGATAAGATAGGACGAGAAAGGACATGATAAGGCGAGATAAGATAAGATAAGATGAGATGAGACGAGATGAGACGAGACGAGACGAGACGAGACGAGACGAGACGAGACGAGACGAGACGAGACGAGACGAGACAAGACAAGACAAGACAAGACAAGACAAGACAAGACAGGACAGGACAGGACAGGACAGGACAGGACAGGACAGGACAGGACAGGACAGGACAGGACAGGACAGGACAGGACAGGACAAGGCAAGGCAAGGCAAGGCAAGGCAAGGCAAGGCAAGGCAAGGCAAGGCAAGGCAAGGCAAGGCAAGGCAAGGCAAGGTAAGGTAAGGTAAGGTAAGGTAAGGTAAGGTAAGGTAAGGCAAGATAAGATAAGATAAGATAAGATAAGATAAGATAAGATAAGATAAGATAAGATAAGATAAGATAAGACAGGACAAGGCAAGGCAAGGCAAGACGAGACGAGACGAGACGAGACGAGACGAGACGAGACGAGACGAGACGAGACGAGACGAGACGAGACAAGATAAGATAAGATAAGATAAGATAAGATAAGATAAGATAAGATAAGATAAGATAAGATAAGATAAGATAAGATAAGATAAGATAAGATAAGATAGGACGAGATAGGACGAGAGAGGACGAGAGAGGACAAGGTAAGGTAAGATAAGATGAGATAAGATGAGATGAGATGAGATGAGATGAGATGAGATGAGATGAGATGAGATGAGATGAGATAAGATAAGATAAGATAAGATAAGATAAGATAAGATAAGATAAGATAAGATAAGATAGGACGAGAAAGGACATGATAAGGCGAGATAAGATAAGATAAGATGAGATGAGACGAGATGAGACGAGACGAGACGAGACGAGACGAGACGAGACGAGACGAGACGAGACGAGACGAGACGAGACAAGACAAGACAAGACAAGACAAGACAAGACAAGACAAGACAAGACAAGACAAGACAAGACAGGACAGGACAGGACAGGACAGGACAGGACAGGACAGGACAGGACAGGACAGGACAGGACAGGACAGGACAGGACAAGGCAAGGCAAGGCAAGGCAAGGCAAGGCAAGGCAAGGCAAGGCAAGGCAAGGCAAGGCAAGGCAAGGCAAGGCAAGGCAAGGTAAGGTAAGGTAAGGTAAGGTAAGGTAAGGTAAGGTAAGGTAAGATAAGATAAGATAAGATAAGATAAGATAAGATAAGATAAGATAAGATAAGATAAGATAAGATAAGATAAGATAAGATAAGATAAGATAAGACAGGACAAGGCAAGGCAAGGCAAGACGAGACGAGACGAGACGAGACGAGACGAGACGAGACGAGACGAGACGAGACGAGACGAGACGAGACGAGATAAGATAAGATAAGATAAGATAAGATAAGATAAGATAAGATAAGATAAGATAA
Source organism: Bothrops alternatus (assembly GCA_034064705.1). Taxonomy (NCBI): domain Eukaryota; kingdom Metazoa; phylum Chordata; class Lepidosauria; order Squamata; family Viperidae; genus Bothrops; species Bothrops alternatus. Next base: position 261,503 of record JARGCV010000361.1, on the reverse strand, counting down.
GATAAGATAAGATAAGATAGGACGAGAAAGGACATGATAAGGCGAGATAAGATAAGATGAGATGAGACGAGACGAGACGAGACGAGACGAGACGAGACGAGACGAGACGAGACGAGACGAGACGAGACAAGACAAGACAAGACAAGACAAGACAAGACAAGACAAGACAAGACAAGACAAGATAAGATAAGATAAGATAAGATAAGATAAGATAAGATAAGATAGGACGAGAAAGGAAAAGACAAGGCGAGACAAGACAAGACAAGACAAGACAAGACAAGACAAGACAAGACAAGACAAGACAAGACAAGACAAGACAAGACAAGACAAGACAGGACAGGACAGGACAGGACAGGACAGGACAGGACAGGGCAGGGCAAGGCAAGGCAAGGCAAGGCAAGGCAAGGCAAGGCAAGGCAAGGCAAGGCAAGGCAAGGCAAGGCAAGGCAAGGCAAGGCAAGGCAAGGCAAGGCAAGGCAAGGCAAGGCAAGGCAAGGCAAGGCAAGGCAAGGCAAGATAAGATAAGATAAGATAAGATAAGATAAGATAAGATAAGATAAGATAAGATAAGATAAGATAAGATAAGATAAGATAAGATAAGATAAGATAAGATAAGATAAGATACGATACGATAAGATAAGATAAGACAGGACAAGGCAAGGCAAGACGAGACGAGACGAGACGAGACGAGACGAGACGAGACGAGACGAGACGAGACGAGACGAGACGAGACGAGATAAGATAAGATAAGATAAGATAAGATAAGATAAGATAAGATAAGATAAGATAAGATAAGATAAGATAAGATAGGACGAGATAGGACGAGAAAGGACGAGAGAGGACAAGGTAAGGTAAGATAAGATGAGATAAGATGAGATGAGATGAGATGAGATGAGATGAGATGAGATGAGATGAGATGAGATGAGATGAGATGAGATGAGATGAGATAAGATAAGATAAGATAAGATAAGATAAGATAAGATAAGATAAGATAAGATAAGATAAGATAAGATAAGATAAGATAAGATAAGATAAGATAAGATAGGACGAAAAAGGACGAGAAAGGAAAAGATAAGGCAAGATAACATGAGATAAGATAAGATAAGATAAGATAAGATAAGATAAGATAAGATAAGATAAGATAAGATAAGATAAGATAAGATAAGATAAGATAAGATAAGATAAGATAAGATAAGATAAGATAAGATAAGATAAGATAAGATAAGATAAGATAAGATAAGATAAGATAAGATAAGATAAGATAAGATAAGATAAGATAAGATAAGACAGGACAAGGCAAGGCGAGACGAGACGAGACGAGACGAGACGAGATAAGATAAGATAGGATAGGATAGGATAGGATAGGATAGGATAGGATAGGATAGGATAGGATAAGATAAGATAAGATAAGATAAGATAAGATAAGATAAGATAAGATAAGATAAGATAAGATAAGATAAGATAAGATAAGATAAGATAAGATAAGATAAGATAAGATAAGATAGGACGAGAAAGGACAAGACAAGGCGAGACAAGACAAGACAAGACAAGACAAGACAAGACAAGACAAGACAAGACAAGACAAGACAAGACAAGACAAGACAAGACAAGACAAGACAAGACAAGACAAGACAAGACAAGACAAGATAAGATAAGATAAGATAGATAAGGCAAGGCAAGGCAAGGCAAGGCAAGGCAAGACAAGACAAGACAAGACAAGACAAGACAAGACAAGACAAGACAAGACAAGACAAGACAAGACAAGACAAGACAAGATAAGATAAGATAAGATAGGATGAGACAGGACAAGATAAGGTAAGACAAGACAACAAGACAAGACAAGACAAGACAAGACAAGACAAGACAAGACAAGACAAGACAAGATAAGATAAGATAAGATAAGATAAGATAAGATAAGATAAGATAAGATAGGACGAGAAAGGAAAAGATAAAACAAGACAACACAAGGCAAGAAAACAATTAAGATAAGATAAGATAAGATAAGATAAGATAAGATAAGATAAGATAAGATAAGATAAGATAAGATAGGACGAGAAAGGACATGATAAGGCGAGATAAGATAAGATGAGATGAGACGAGACGAGACGAGACGAGACGAGACGAGACGAGACGAGACGAGACGAGACGAGACGAGACGAGACAAGACAAGACAAGACAAGACAAGACAAGACAAGACAAGACAAGACAAGACAAGATAAGATAAGATAAGATAAGATAAGATAAGATAAGATAAGATAGGACGAGAAAGGAAAAGACAAGGCGAGACAAGACAAGACAAGACAAGACAAGACAAGACAAGACAAGACAAGACAAGACAAGACAAGACAAGACAAGACAAGACAAGACAAGACAGGACAGGACAGGACAGGACAGGACAGGACAGGACAGGGCAGGGCAAGGCAAGGCAAGGCAAGGCAAGGCAAGGCAAGGCAAGGCAAGGCAAGGCAAGGCAAGGCAAGGCAAGGCAAGGCAAGGCAAGGCAAGGCAAGGCAAGGCAAGGCAAGGCAAGGCAAGGCAAGGCAAGGCAAGGCAAGATAAGATAAGATAAGATAAGATAAGATAAGATAAGATAAGATAAGATAAGATAAGATAAGATAAGATAAGATAAGATAAGATAAGATAAGATAAGATAAGATAAGATAAGATAAGATAAGATACGATACGATAAGATAAGATAAGACAGGACAAGGCAAGGCAAGACGAGACGAGACGAGACGAGACGAGACGAGACGAGACGAGACGAGACGAGACGAGACGAGACGAGATAAGATAAGATAAGATAAGATAAGATAAGATAAGATAAGATAAGATAAGATAAGATAAGATAAGATAGGACGAGATAGGACGAGAAAGGACGAGAGAGGACAAGGTAAGGTAAGATAAGATGAGATAAGATGAGATGAGATGAGATGAGATGAGATGAGATGAGATGAGATGAGATGAGATGAGATGAGATGAGATGAGATGAGATAAGATAAGATAAGATAAGATAAGATAAGATAAGATAAGATAAGATAAGATAAGATAAGATAAGATAAGATAAGATAAGATAGGACGAAAAAGGACGAGAAAGGAAAAGATAAGGCAAGATAACATGAGATAAGATAAGATAAGATAAGATAAGATAAGATAAGATAAGATAAGATAAGATAAGATAAGATAAGATAAGATAAGATAAGATAAGATAAGATAAGATAAGATAAGATAAGATAAGATAAGATAAGATAAGATAAGATAAGATAAGATAAGATAAGATAAGATAAGATAAGATAAGATAAGATAAGATAAGATAAGATAAGATAAGACAGGACAAGGCAAGGCGAGACGAGACGAGACGAGACGAGACGAGACGAGATAAGATAAGATAGGATAGGATAGGATAGGATAGGATAGGATAGGATAGGATAGGATAGGATAAGATAAGATAAGATAAGATAAGATAAGATAAGATAAGATAAGATAAGATAAGATAAGATAAGATAAGATAAGATAAGATAAGATAAGATAAGATAAGATAAGATAAGATAAGATAAGATAGGACGAGAAAGGACAAGACAAGGCGAGACAAGACAAGACAAGACAAGACAAGACAAGACAAGACAAGACAAGACAAGACAAGACAAGACAAGACAAGACAAGACAAGACAAGACAAGACAAGACAAGATAAGATAAGATAAGATAGATAAGGCAAGGCAAGGCAAGGCAAGGCAAGGCAAGACAAGACAAGACAAGACAAGACAAGACAAGACAAGACAAGACAAGACAAGACAAGACAAGACAAGACAAGACAAGATAAGATAAGATAAGATAGGATGAGACAGGACAAGATAAGGTAAGACAAGACAACAAGACAAGACAAGACAAGACAAGACAAGACAAGACAAGACAAGACAAGACAAGATAAGATAAGATAAGATAAGATAAGATAAGATAAGATAAGATAAGATAGGACGAGAAAGGAAAAGATAAAACAAGACAACACAAGGCAAGAAAACAATTAAGATAAGATAAGATAAGATAAGATAAGATAAGATAAGATAAGATAAGATAAGATAAGATAAGATAAGATAAGATAAGATAAGATAAGATAAGATAAGATAAGATAAGATAAGATAAGATAAGATAAGATAAGATAAGATAAGATAAGATAAGATAAGATAAGATAAGATAAGATAAGATAAGACAGGACAAGGCGAGGCGAGACGAGAAGAGACGAGACGAGACGAGACGAGACGAGACGAGACGAGACAAGACAGGACAGGACAGGACAGGACAGGACAAGACAAGACAAGACAAGACAAGACAAGACAAGACAAGACAAGATAAGATAAGATAAGATAAGATAAGATAAGATAAGATAAGATAAGATAAGATAAGATAAGACAAGACAAGACAAGACAAGACAAGATAAGATAAGATAAGATAAGATAAGATAAGATAAGATAAGATAAGATAAGATAAGATAAGATAAGATAAGATAAGATAAGATAAGATAAGATAAGATAAGATAAGATAAGATAAGATAAGATAAGATAAGATAAGATAAGATAAGATAAGACAGGACAAGGCAAGGCAAGGCAAGGCAAGGCAAGACGAGACGAGACAAGACGAGACGAGACGAGACGAGACAAGACAAGACAGGACAGGATAGGATAGGATAGGATAGGATAGGATAGGATAGGATAAGATAAGATAGGATAAGATAAGATAAGATAAGATAAGATAAGATAAGATAAGATAAGATAAGATAAGATAAGATAAGATAAGATAAGATAAGATAAGATAAGATAAGATAAGATAAGATAAGATAAGATAGGACGAAAAAGGACGAGAAAGGAAAAGATAAGGCAAGATAACATGAGATAAGATAAGATAAGATAAGATAAGATAAGATAAGATAAGATAAGATAAGATAAGATAAGATAAGATAAGATAAGATAAGATAAGATAAGATAAGATAAGATAAGATAAGATAAGATAAGATAAGATAAGATAAGATAAGATAAGATAAGATAAGATAAGATAAGATAAGATAAGATAAGATAAGATAAGATAAGATAAGATAAGATAAGACAGGACAAGGCAAGGCGAGACGAGACGAGACGAGACGAGACGAGACGAGATAAGATAAGATAGGATAGGATAGGATAGGATAGGATAGGATAGGATAGGATAGGATAGGATAAGATAAGATAAGATAAGATAAGATAAGATAAGATAAGATAAGATAAGATAAGATAAGATAAGATAAGATAAGATAAGATAAGATAAGATAAGATAAGATAAGATAAGATAAGATAAGATAGGACGAGAAAGGACAAGACAAGGCGAGACAAGACAAGACAAGACAAGACAAGACAAGACAAGACAAGACAAGACAAGACAAGACAAGACAAGACAAGACAAGACAAGACAAGACAAGACAAGACAAGACAAGATAAGATAAGATAAGATAGATAAGGCAAGGCAAGGCAAGGCAAGGCAAGGCAAGACAAGACAAGACAAGACAAGACAAGACAAGACAAGACAAGACAAGACAAGACAAGACAAGACAAGACAAGACAAGATAAGATAAGATAAGATAGGATGAGACAGGACAAGATAAGGTAAGACAAGACAACAAGACAAGACAAGACAAGACAAGACAAGACAAGACAAGACAAGACAAGACAAGATAAGATAAGATAAGATAAGATAAGATAAGATAAGATAAGATAAGATAGGACGAGAAAGGAAAAGATAAAACAAGACAACACAAGGCAAGAAAACAATTAAGATAAGATAAGATAAGATAAGATAAGATAAGATAAGATAAGATAAGATAAGATAAGATAAGATAAGATAAGATAAGATAAGATAAGATAAGATAAGATAAGATAAGATAAGATAAGATAAGATAAGATAAGATAAGATAAGATAAGATAAGATAAGATAAGATAAGATAAGATAAGATAAGACAGGACAAGGCGAGGCGAGACGAGAAGAGACGAGACGAGACGAGACGAGACGAGACGAGACGAGACAAGACAGGACAGGACAGGACAGGACAGGACAAGACAAGACAAGACAAGACAAGACAAGACAAGACAAGACAAGATAAGATAAGATAAGATAAGATAAGATAAGATAAGATAAGATAAGATAAGATAAGATAAGACAAGACAAGACAAGACAAGACAAGATAAGATAAGATAAGATAAGATAAGATAAGATAAGATAAGATAAGATAAGATAAGATAAGATAAGATAAGATAAGATAAGATAAGATAAGATAAGATAAGATAAGATAAGATAAGATAAGATAAGATAAGATAAGATAAGATAAGACAGGACAAGGCAAGGCAAGGCAAGGCAAGGCAAGACGAGACGAGACAAGACGAGACGAGACGAGACGAGACAAGACAAGACAGGACAGGATAGGATAGGATAGGATAGGATAGGATAGGATAGGATAAGATAAGATAGGATAAGATAAGATAAG